>KK502914.1:79637-127248 GCA_000688735.1 Glossina austeni | reverse complement strand
GAGGCGAACTTAAAACTCTGAATACTGAAGAGTACTAAAGACTGAAATGATGCAAGATATACGTCATCATGTAAGTTTTAAACAATGCTCAGTAACAAGTACATTTGCATTGGTAGTGTCCTGGACACCTCGTGGCCTTCGTCGACATATAAAGCATTGAATGGGCAGGTGTCGACAAACCAAACTATAGACTAGACTATAATATAGAGGAGCGTTTATTTCAACTACATTTTGACAAAATTTTTCGCTACCAGTGTGTGTTACATACAATATGTAGATATATACATTATATATTCATATGCTATATATGCAGTTACATATCTATGTTATTTTTGCTATTCCTACTCAAGACAACATAAAATACTTGAGAATATTTCTTCGATTTTCATTTTACGAAACTTCGCAGACCCTAAACTATTCCTGGGTAAGGTATTCCTGGGGTAAAATGCCAGAAGATAAAACATGGCTTCGTTTGAATCTAAAATTTTTTTTTTCGAAATTTTAAAACATATTAACAAAAACTTTCATTATAATATATATAAATATAATATATATACATATAATCTGTCGTCTCGCGGCATTCTTTATTACTGAATATTTCCAAATAAAACAAGTAAATGAGCCAGGGTCCACCATTAAATGCCTTCCACCACTTCGGTCAATGCAATTATTCATATAAAACTTGTAGTGTAGGCTTAAATAGTTCTCTCAAACTATCAAAGCGAGCTCCGAGCGTACTTGCCACAGATAAATTTAAGTTAACAAACAAAATAAATTTCTCGAAAACATTTCGCCCAAGTACCGGCAAACAATGTGATTGAAAATAAGTTCGCTGTGCTACGATATGCCCCATATACCATACGGTCTACATGTCTAATGAATAATTCCTCATCTTGAAGTGGAGTGGACGCATACAAAGCAAACAATTTTATTAAAAATGTCGACCTAAACTGAATAAATTCGTTGTTAATGAAGGATATATAAAACTTGTTATGTGATTTCTTAGCAATTATTATATTATTGCAGCTAAGCTTCTAAGCAAATTAAAAATTAAAATTGTGAAAGCAAAAAATTTGTTGCAAGAAGTAATCGGACCGCAACCAAGAGAATCCAAGAGAATGTATTTTACAATCATTTTTAGATGCCACCAGTTTCGCTGGCTTTTTCAATTTCCCATTAATGCGTGGTTTGTTGGAGAATTTTTGTGTTTATCATGTCACCGCTCCGGGCCAAGAAGAGGGCGCTCCCACTTTACCAGAAGAGTAAGTTCTCATTCTTGATCAATCGCTTATTTGACATATATATATATAAAATAATCTCAATACAAATTTCTTTTTAGTTACATTTATCCCACCATGGATGAGTTGGCCAATCAATTACAATTCGTTTTATCGCATTTTGGCTTAAAGTCGATTATAGGGTTTGGCATTGGGGCTGGCGCCAATATCTTAGCCCGTTTCGCTTTGGCTCATCCCGACAAAGTCGGAGCGATGTGTCTCATTAATTGTGTGTCAACACAATCCGGTTGGATTGAATGGGGTTATCAGAGTTTTAATGCTCGTTTCTTACGTACCAAAGGCATGACTCAGGGTGTCATCGATTATTTAATGTGGCATCACTTTGGACGCAATCCCGAAGAGCGCAATCATGATTTGGTTCAAGTGTATAAACAGCATTTTGAACGTGGTGTTAATCCTACCAATTTAGCCATGTTAATAAATTCGTATATACATCGTAACGACTTGAATATAGCACGCACACCTACTGGTACTCCCGGCACTGAAACGTCGGCTAGCACTTTGAAAATGCCCATCATGAATATAACGGGGGCATTATCACCTCACGTTGACGATACGGTAACGTTCAATGGCCGTTTAGATCCTACTAATTCAACTTGGATGAAGGTTAGGCGAATATATTTTCCCCAAAGATATTAAAAAAAAGCGTTGTTATCCTTTTTGACTTATTAATTGCCCTATTTTTTAGATATCGGATTGTGCTATGGTTTTAGAGGAACAACCAGCTAAATTGGCTGAAGCTTTTAGGCTTTTCTTGCAAGGCGAAGGCTACGGTAAGTATTCCATTTATAACATCCGCCAACTGTAGTTTCTCATATATATCGTTAAAACAATAACTCGCCCGCTATTTATTAAATTCCAACCACACACTAAACAAGTAAAACACATCAACAAATTCACACCCAACAACCAAGAAAAAAAAACAAAAATTCGTCCAAAATTCAGTATATAATTAAATAGAAAGTTCTTTGATTTTCTTTCATTCATTAGTCGTCGTTCATTTTTGTTCTTCATTTTTTTCTTCTTTTCTCAAGTTTTTCAATAACGTCTTCTCATCTCTTTTTATACACTCTTCCCACTCTCTCTCTATCTCTCTCTCTCTCTCTCTTTCTCCCCCTTTTTCTCTGTTTTTCTATTTCCTAGATACAAACTCTTTTGATTTGTACGATACCTTTAACTTTTAGGTTTCGAAAGCATTAGATTTTTAATTTTATGCGGGCTTTGTTTTTAGAAGCCAGTACTTGCATGGCAGTATCGTTTGCGGTATCAAAAACGATAGCAATTCCCAGAACAATTAGCTTGCGTTGATCAGTTTTTTTGCGATTTTTCCAGTTTGCTTTATTATGTTTAAAACAAATGTAAAAAATTTTAAATTTATGATAAACATTTTTTCCTAAGAACAAGTTTGTTACAATTTTCATTTAAATCGATTTGATTTGCTAAGTAATCTTTTTTAATATAAATATTTCTTAAGAGGTTTTCATGACAACGTCAACGATATAAGCTCTTCAGATTAACCTATGAACTGCTTATCAAACCTGAGGTATATAAAATTACGTTTGATTTAGAGTCAGGGTGAGGAATCCCAGAAAGCGTATAAGTTTCATATCAGAGACAAGTCGAATCCGCATTAAAATAATCATTCTCCATTTAGACTTGAATTAAAACAAGTGGAAACACAATAGGGCGGCAAAGACTGCCGTTAAATAACCTACATCATCCTACATATTCAGTTATTCATATAATGACTTTTTAAAACTAGGTGAGATGGAAAGTAGTAGAAAAATTGGTCCGACCCGAACCCGGAAACGGACAGACGATCAGATAAAGAAAGTTATAAACAAATATATCAAAAGGTGGATGTGTCTCAAGTCCTCCTGGATGTTGCCTATATCCACACATGTGCCACAAGTGATATCGGGTACACAAAAAGGCAATAACTGTTTAGCAGCAGTGGTTACCTTGACCTTACTTTTATTTATTGTTGTTTTAAAAGTAGAGAAATATGTTTTGCGAAAGTGAAGCCAAGTTAAAAATGTTGTACGAAATCTACATCGTTTTTATCAAATTTTTCCTTCCAATTCTATAGTTCGTCCTCAACAAATATTAGGTGGTTTCTACGTTCCTTCCTTTTATCAGATACGTGGTTTTCGTAACAATATTGTAGCAAGTATGTCCATAGCTGCCATTTTTGTTTTAAAAACAATTGGAACAGAATGAAATATCGATGGTCTGTCACACCTGATGGACGTGGACAATTTTGCCCTTTTGGTCTAGATACCGTAGAATTGCTCACAGAGTATAAAATTATCTTATTGTTGTAGTTTATGCGTAATAAGCCAAAAACTAATTTCCTATACCCTACACTGTTTCCGGTACAAAGGTATATTAAGCTTGTACGGATGTCAATATGACACTGACCAAGAATACACATACTCACATATGCGAAAAAACAATCAAAACTTTTACTTTTGCGACCATGCCAAGAATGGACATTTTAAAGTAAAAAGATCGAAATTTATGCACTTAATAGCCCCATGCAGCAGTTCACTATTGCACGCTCTATTATTCAAATCACTAACTGTCAAAATCACAACTACAATAGTCATCATGAATGCAGAAAACATCATATAATGGTTCAAAGAGGTGTACCCAAGCGTGTGCGTAAAGCACCAATGGGCTGTTGACAATGTTGACATTTATAGTCGTACTTACCGTAGTAGTTGATGAACAATAATGTAAACGTTCCTCGATGCGTTCTTAGACATTATGAACCAAAGTTTTGTATTTTGCGACAATTTGCCAATAGCTTGAAAATGAGTTTGTTTTTGGCAAAGTAGAGAATAGTGGAAAACAAAATAAATAGCTCTACGACAGCTTTCTATAGACAAAAGCACACCGCTATTAGGATAACTCGCAAAAGAAATAAAATACGCGACTGGAATTGTTCAGCAGTAAGTAAGCGATACTTTAAAACTATTTTTATAGCATCATATAAATACGGCATAAAAGTTTAAGATTTTTTTTTGCTTCCTTAGAGTTAGGAAAGTTTTAAAGCGCATTTATCGAAAATTTTTTATCCAGTGCATCTTTAGTTTTGTTTTTTGTATTCGTTTGTTTGTATGCCATTCATCGATTTTGATTCTGTTGACACCCGGACATATGTTCCCGACCGGTGTGAGATTTTGGATCGAACCAAACAGCTGCACTATTCATCTGGTTTTGGAATGCTTGAGAGGGCGCAGCATTTAAACTACAAAATTAAGATATTTGGTACATATTGCTGATAAGCACGAAGCACGCTTATGCTGTTTGAAAATAGAAATACTTTTGGAAAAAAGCTGACTCTGAAAATATTTTCACTTCGAAGCTGAAAATAATAGGAGATCGTTGTTGGGTGTTAACATAATATTCCAATATGGGATAGTGTCTCTAAACTTTCAAGTTTGCATTTTTATCATATGTTATGTTGGAATGTCTAAGTTTAGCTTCTAAGTGTCAATTGCGAGGAATAATTGGTCTGAAAAAGAGAAATGGAAGAGATTTTTTATTTCTCCAAAATCTTTGTGATACCGCTACAACGGGAGTATCCTCTATAAACCATATTTTTCAGACTGACTCATTTTTTCGGACTGACTGCACCCGCAAGTATAATAAATATAATAACATTTGTTTTCATGACGAGAACCCACGTTTCGAGTATCATGATAATAACTAAAGTACCACTTAGATGGAAGTAATGTCTCTGCATAAAGTTTGAAGTTCGCAATCTCACATCGAGAACACGCAGTTTGACAAATGTTCGGAGACAAGGTAAAATGTTCTCTTAGGAAGGAACTCAAGGAATTAATACCATACAAGCAACCGACTGATTAGGAAAAGCGTGAAATTCTAACTATGTATCCTTGCTAATGCATCAGGAATTCAAACTATCAGAGCACGTATTGATTTTAAGAGTTATAGTGAGCTATTATTAGGTCTGTAAGTCGGCACTAAACAAAAGTATAAAATAAAAAATCGGCTTATGTTTCCAGATTGACATCACGGGATTTTTAGTAGGGAATAATTTATAATCAAAGTTTAAACACAAGTTTAAGGCTTTCGGTGAAACAAGCGAGATCATTTTGAATTGATAATTATAGGCGGGCCTATGAACTGATTTGGCTGATTTTCGAGTTCATACTTACGAAAGTAATGCGCAAATGATTGGGCTTTGGGACCAATATTGTTCTTATATTCAATATTTTGTGATCGTAACCGCCATTCCAAAAGACTGACAGATGAACAGATTTGGTTACAGCCTTTAGTTTATATTGATTGTTGCTTAATTGAATGGGTAGTCGATAAGAAAAAATTCCGGGACCTTTCAAAGTATAGACAGACAAACGGAATGGCAGACATGGCTATACGGATTCTGTTATTCGTGTCAATTAAAGATAACAGCACTTGGCCAAAACTGCGAGACGCATTTCTATGCATTAGAAATATATGGCAGACCTATTATACTCTCTGTTTGTTTGTGGATTTGACAACATATTGAGGGGTTCGTTGTGTTCAACACATTTCGTATTTTGGTATTTTTGATTACGTCATTTTTTTTATTTACGTCATTTTTTTATTTATTTATTTATTTACACACAAGCCAGATAAAATAAATTGACAGCCAAATTCAAACGACTCTTAGAAGTAAATCTTATCCTATTTATTATTACTAACTAAGACAAAGTATACAAGGAAAAATAAAGAAAAAAAGAGTGAAGAATAAAATTGATGTATAAATAAATAAGAGAAAAAAAAGCATGTACGCATCTAGCACAGTGGGTGAACCCCTAAGCCGTGGCAAACATGCAAAGGCTTGGCGAACGATAACAGTAAACAACGTCAATTAATTTTCAGTTCATAGTAATAGGTGAAGATTGCAAATTAATTTAAACACGACGTAGCCAAATCGCGCGTATTAAGGATTCTTGTTTTGATAGAATTTAAAGAGTCCGATATTGAGATTAAGTGATAGATAGCATTTAGGTTTCTGGATGGATTCAAAACTCGTAATTATTTTCACATTGATTAAGCGATTCGGAACATCAAAGTTTACCCATTTATTAAATTAACTAAGAAGCAAACTCCAAAAATAAATCTCCGTTTCTTAAGTGACGGTAAGGCTAAGAGAAGCAGTCTATTTCCAAACTCCAATTCCTAAGGACAAATAGCAAGAAATGCTTTGAGACCACACAACAGAGGCATACTCAAGTACTCTTTCTGTTCTGACTGAGCTCATGTACAGCCTTTATGTAAAGTAAAGATAGTTAAACTCTTCGGACCATCGTTCAATGAAAACAAATCCCGATCTCGGTTTACTTAAAAGAAGGTCCGCGTGCAAATTAAGACGTGATCCTTGGTCGAATAGAACCCCCATCGATCAAGTCGATGAAGTACTCAGTATTGAATGAATTCCTCTCTGAGGAAGAACGCTTCTTGCATTTCTTTACATTTAGTTTCGTAAAATTTAATGAGCACCATGTAACCAAACTATTTAAGTCAGTTTGAAGCTGATACGAATGGGATTCCAAGCAAAAGGAAGAAAATAGTTTACCATCACCAGCATAAATTAGGCTATGGCTGGATTTATCGAGCCAATGACACGACCAGCGGATCTGGTGAAAAGAAAGTTTCATAAAATATTTTGTTTGATATTTCTCAAACATTTAAACGAGCATGTTGTTGTTGTAAGCATGGAACTCTTTTCGATTATTTAATTTTTTCTATTGTCTTTTTTTGCTGGAATTAAAAAGTTTCTGTTACTGTTTGTTGTTAACTTCCTTTCAAATTCACACATTATCAGTATTCTTTTAACAAAAAAAAAAAAAAAAATTATTAAAATAAAAGCAGAAATGAAAAAAATTACAAATTTTATATTAATTTGGATCAACCCAAAAATTTGTGTATTTCTTTTCTTTTTTTCTTCTCCACCAAAATAAAAAAAAAACTCAACCAAAAAAACATTTCCTATATCTTACATATGAACACTCAACCTGCATCGATGTCACAAAAAAAAAAAAAAAATAAATAAATAAATAAAATTAAAAAACATAATATTAACGCTTAATTTTTAATATAATTTGCAATGGCTTCTCATCTCTTTTACATTTCTTGTTTTCATTTTACGTTTTTTCTTTTTTTCAAATCAATAACAAATTTTTGGTATATACTATATAAAATAATTTTTCTTTTATTTTCTTTCGTTACTTTCTTTTGCTTAAAAAATGTTCATCATTACCACACAAAATAATAATAATAATAACGTACGTACTTACTACTATTACTAAAAAAAAAAAACCAACAACAAAAAACCCAATCGGTAATGTTTTTAATAAAACATATTTTAATAAAATTCAATAATATATTGTGGTATGTATATAATATATATATATATATATATATTTAAAAATATTTAATTGTTTTTTAAACTTGTTTTATCCCATTTTTTTTTTTTTTTTTTTGTTTTCTTCAGAAAAATCCCAATAAGTTTTTGAACAGATAATGACTAGAAAAGAAAACCAGAATAAAAGCAAAAAAAAGAGCTTTCAAAACCTTTTACGAGCCAGTCAGTAGCAGCCCATCGAACTTTATCTGCACTACTAATAAAATATACCTTAGATTTATATTCTTAGTGTAGCAAAAGAAATTCAAACATTTTTTCAACTCTAAATGTAGATCAAGGATTAGATTTAACATAAATGCATTTTGTTAGTTTACCGGAAAGGGCCTTGAAAGTCCTGAAAAACGATTGACGATTTATTTTTTCTTGATTTAGTCCGTACGCATTTCACTTAATAGTTGAGATCCGCAAGCGTCGCCAAGTCTGAAGTACAAGCTAGTTAAACGGCCGCCCGTATTTTAAACTGCACTAGCGGTGTTCGTGAATAAGAAGTAATTTATTTATAAATAAATATGAAATTCATGTCTTGCCTAAGGGGAAGTTTTATTGCGCGTCGTCGTTAAACTTTGACACTAGATTTGTAAAATTGTTTATTCAACGCGGACTCGTCCATCTGATCATTCTTAGCTCATCTCTAGCCCCGTTTTACAACTGCTTGTTTAACTTGGAAAATAAGTTTTGTCTCATTCACTCTTATATGACGGAGCGTAAAAGCTTGGGGTGTTTAGAAAAAATCAAATTCCTTGTACGTTAAAATCTTAAGTACGACAAATTTTGATATTTGTTTAAATAAATAAAGTTAACTGAGACAAAATGTAGTTTCTCCTTCTTAGTTCACTCCACTCTTTGGTAGGGGATGCGAAAATGGACCCAGAATTTGGCCTCATCGCTGCGATGAAAGTTGTCTGCTTTCGGTACCGAAAAGGCATGTCGGTAATTGCCGCTCCTGCGAAATTGCGAGTAACATCATCAGCGGTCATTGTCATCTTGTCTTATTCGTTAAAAAGTTGACGATTCAATAACATAAAGAGTGTAAAGGCGTATCAACAATGACTGATCTTCCGCGAAGCCGTGAATAAGTTCACCGTCGGTTCTTATAGTCGGATATCATTCTTTAGACAACAAATACAACTCGATGACGTAGCGTTAATTAAGCACCAACCAACACAGCAGCCCTTCAGGCAAACGAGTGGCTTATCACCTTAGGGCCCTTGAATATATATATGACATGTATTCGACTATATTTCTACAATTCAAAGCAATCTCATCAATCAATGCAATCTTATGCTTAGGTTAATTTAATGCTTTTCGTAAAATGTGTCCACTTACTCTGCCAAAGCAACTTTTAATTGATAAAATCGCATTGCCGTCAATAATGTCGTGTACCGTCAAAATAATTATGTTCTTCACTGGATATTTCCGTCTAGTTGGCGTGTTGTCATCATAACATTGTTAGGCCCTTTGCAAGTTCTACGCGAAAAGCGTAAGGCTTCTCTTGTTTTAATAATCACAATGAATTATTAAGAAAGAGTAGCGAGAGTAGTCGAATAGGCAAGAATCAGTGTACCACCACTAACTTGGCCGTAGCTAAAATGAGTGTTCGTTCGGCATAGGCACAACATTTGCCGATTGAGCACACAGCCATAAGGCTGCGGACAGCTTTATGTCTTTCCTTTTCTTCACTTTTCGCTGACCGTGACCGTGTCACCGTGTCACGCGTATAGGATACATCCCTTGAGTGATTAGTCATATAAAAAAAGACCTGCTGCAGCTTAGTTATAAGATCAAATGATCAACATCACGGCATGTCCACAGTAGAGTTTAACGACCATCGCTACTATGCAAAGTTTTTCCATATTTCTTTTTCTCAGGGATGTCCCCTATTCGTGTAATATGGTGAAGTTTGGAAAGAAGTGGCATCGGCATCGGCTGAACAATCACTAAAATTGCGACCAAAGTGAACTCTACCGCATTGAGATTTGAACCCGCAAACAGA
Organism: Glossina austeni; assembly: GCA_000688735.1. Taxonomy (NCBI): domain Eukaryota; kingdom Metazoa; phylum Arthropoda; class Insecta; order Diptera; family Glossinidae; genus Glossina; species Glossina austeni. The sequence goes on along the minus strand of KK502914.1, from coordinate 117,515 downwards.
GACTTAATAGTCTGCTCGGCTCATAATAAAAGAAAGCAGTTCGCAAGGAAACGATCATACGAAGCACGTTAGTTTTCAGGATCGTTACAGCACGAAGTTGTGAATTTTCATAAAAATAGATAAATGTATAAATGAGCGGACGTGATTTAAGCGCTGTGTGCTACGCTATAGTAAACTTAACCATTTGCGTAGAAAATTAAACATGAGGTCTATATTCTCAATCCTGAAAAAGAAGCGCCATCCTTTGGAAGTGACTCTGAATATATCTCGGACAATAACGGATTTCAAGTCTTTTCATTCAGAACAAAAAGAGCTCTTGGTAGTTTCATTTAATCCTTGAATTTCGATTATCTGTTGATTAATGCAAAAATGTTGACTTTCTTTTGCAAACCAAAGCAAATCCTCCTCTGCACTTAGTTGTAAATCTTTTTCACTTACCTTACAGTCTTTACTAATTTATTATTCCGTTTATAAATTTAATTTAATTTGCATTTAAAAGAAAACAAAAAAACTTTTTCAAATGTTTTTCTTTTTTTTTGCGTTACAAAAATTTATTTTCAAAATGATTTTGTTTTCTTTTTCTCTTATAATTTTTCTGGAAAAATTTAAAAAAAAAAAAAAAACAAAAAAAAAAACAACAAATATTGCATAAAACATAAACAAAACAAAGCCGTGGGTGTACTCCAAAAGTTGGGACGCAAATTTTCAACGGCCAGTCAGAGTAATACATCATCACATGCGGAAGTGACGCTGCAATAGAGGAGATGAAGCCACACAAAAAATTTAACTCATATATTCTAACGAAATACTTTCTTTAACTCACGTACATCATAAATTTACAGACGGAAGGAGGGAAGGTCAAAAGCCAGAAAGTACGTACCGAACGGCGTTGAAATTAAAAAAAAAAAAAACATGAAACCCTATTAAATATTAAGAAAATTCTAAAGTAAAATGGAAATTTTGTTGTTAAAATCTACAAAAAAAAGAAAAAATAAGTTTTCAGTTTATATTTAAATATAATTTAAAAAAAAATGAGAAAAAGCTTTTTTTCAATTATAATTTTTTTTCTTTTATTTATTTTTTATTTATTTTTAATTTTATTTTAAAAAGAAATTACGTTTAAAATAGTTTTATTAAAACTAAAAACAAATTAATAAGAAAATTGTTGTTCACACTTTCTCGGTATGTTTGTATATGTATTTGTTAAGCACGAGCTTTTTTGATAGGCCATTATTTGTTTTTTGTTTAACATTTTGTTTTACTGTTAAGAAAAAAAAATTCATTTTTCTTTAATTGTTAACACAAATTTAATGCATTTTCAGTATGAAAACGAAAACAAAAACGAAACGAAAAATAAAAAAAAATAAAAAAAAAAAATAAAAAAATCTAGCTCTGTATACATACTGCATAATTTCGTTACTAATACATTTACATTAAAAGAAAAATAAAAAATTAAAAAAAATTGTTTAAAAAATTTCAAAATATTCTAAAACATTAAAAATAAAGTGGTTTTCTTTCTTCTTCGACAACAAGGACTGAGACTGAAGCACTCGCGTCGAATATCTTGAAAAACCAAAATCGCTTTTCATAACATTTTCTCATCATTTCTTTTTTTTTTGTTTTATTTAAATTTTTTTTAAGCATTTATCATAATCACTCTTTAGTTCCTTATTATAAAAAATCATAAATCTTTATATTTTGTTTAATATAAAAGCCACACATAAACACACACACACACACCACACCACATTTTTTCCACAAACATGAAACACAAACTAATTATTAAAAAAAACAACAACAAAGAATTAAACAAATTTCAAACTCAACACAAAACTTCATCAACAAAAGAAAAACAAGATCAAGTATCGTAAATAACCAACTGCCAAACTTCAATCCCCTTAAAAAAAAAACAAAAAAAAAAAATTCATCATAAACTTCATCACTTGATGTGGACGCTGATTTGATGGATTGGTCGGATTCGGTCCGATGTGGCGTTACCGTTTTTTGCTTGATCGATAGCTACGCCTCTATCAACTCCGGCCTCATCGCCTTGCGGCACCAAATACTTGTCATACTCGAATATATTTTTTGCTAATTTCAAAGAAGAACAGGAACGTGCGATTGCCGAGAAATTGAAACAAAAATCACAACAACCACAACAGCAACAACCTGCTCGTGTACGCACCAATACCCGACTATGCCGCGAAACAGCCATAACCAACAATAATTGCGATTTCACCAACATATTGCAGCACACAAAAAATCAGTCAGCGTTCGAAGAGAAAGACGAAGAGAACGAAGACGAGAATCTTAATTCGAATGGTAACTTTCATGTACAGATTAACGAAACTGCCACAATAATGCAGCGAAACAACGAAGACGATGACGACGATGATGACGATATAGAACTACAACAGAATAACCAAACCTCTTCATTATTGGAGCGTCACCATACCGTCAATGGTACTTTGTATACGAATGGCTCGAAGCAATCCAAGAAAATACGCATTACCGAGAATCCACTGCCCGAAACGGTTACCTGTTAAATTGTGATCCCAAATCGTCTTTATGCAAAATAATACTTCAATTGAGATAACATCAACAACAACCACAAAAAAAAAATTATATTATTATTATTTTAGTTTCCTATTATTATTTTCCGTCTCCTCTTACAATTGCATGCATACATACGATTTATCCTTCTTAACCTTAATCTTTAACTCTTAATAGATAAGAAGCGGCTTTTTTGAAAATGTAGTGAACTGAAAATTAAATAAAACAAAAAAAATATATGAAAATATTCAAATTCTTAAAAGATCTTAAAAGAAACAGAACAAAGAAAAACAACAGCTTTTTGTAGTAATTAGTGAACAAAAATTAAAAGAATAATAAATATTTTCATAACAATTATGTTAATTTAGAAATTAGGAAATAAAATCGAGAAGAAAAAGTATTTAGGAATATGTTAAAACATTCTCCAGAATCCTCTTTAAAGATTCATCAAAAAAGTTTCTTTGTAGTCTCGCGAAGGGTTGAGCAGGGGAATGCTCCTTTCTGGACAAACAACGCCCGCACGTTGCAGTCTTTTGTGCGCGAAACCAGTGACTATAAAGCAATTTGTAGCTTTATAATAAATTCGAAACGTAATGAATTCATCTCTTATAGGAAGATATTGGGGGTGTTTTGCTTCTAGTAGGAGTCTCCTAGTAGCCAATAAAATATTTCCTAAATAGTGCCGACGTATAAATACGACGTATAAATTCATCCTTCTTATTTTAGATTTCTTCATTGGATATATTCAGTAGTTCCAATGAAGAGCCAACTTCACTTCGCGTGCAAGCTGCGTAAATAAAATTCACAGCAGACTTCTGGCCTGTTCAAGGCGCAATCAACGCTAGTTTATTCCGCCCAAGCATACAATACAATAAATGGACAAAATTTGTGTATGGTTTTTGGACTCCTGAAGCCCATGCAAATATCTCGGCCACCGTAGTTCTCGGACGAATTGGCTGATATCGTCCGATCTCAGTTAATTCCGCGTAAGCACACAATGAACAAATTACATTTTATATATGGGTTTTGATCTTCTGAAGGGTCGCATTTTTTTTCTTTTAGTTTGGCTTATAGTCATAAATAAGCGAAGCTTGTAGCCGTAAAGCCAAGAAATACCGGCTCATCGATAAAACAAAAATTACTTTCCATAAATGAGGCGCCTGTCGCTCGGCGAAAAGCCAAAATTTACGAAGAATTTTTTGAATGAAAAAAATTCATACTTGTTTTGTTTAGACTGTACTTTGGTATGAAGATTGCACTGTACTTTATTATTGCGACCTAGTGTTCGTATATGCAGTGTACAGGGGTGTAAAACAATGGAAAAAAAGTATGAACTTTAAGACGAGCGTGGAAGAAAGCAAAGACAAACTTCCCAAATTGGTTGTTTAGATACCTCAGATAAATAAAAGCCTGTACGACTGCAATTAACTATCTTCCCCAATCGGTTTTGAGAAAGTTTCCACACATTTGCGGCTCTTGTTGAGTCGCTGACTGCGTACTCAGATTTAGTGCTATTGGAAGTCCGATGAATTTGAAAAGAACTCGAAGTTTATAAAAGAACTTTAATCGAAGCACGTATTGGAAATCTGCTAACAGCTTTACTTAATCTCATGTAAGTAGAGGCAGATTTACGAGACCTACTAAACTTGAATCAGTCTCCAACGTTAGGCTTTAGTTTGCTGACTTGTATTGAAAGCAACAAAATAGCAAACGGAAATTTGCCATAAACAGGTAGGCCATCACTCTTCCCAGATAATCTACAGACGTGCCATAGTTAACATGCTAGGAGTTGGTTTAAGAATACTGTAAATCCATTTTGCCAAGTGTGACGTACTTGAGTTGTATCGTACAGTTGGGAAAAGACCTAGGAAAACGTGTCGAAATTTATTAGAATAACACACGTGTTTGAATCCCCACTGACTTGTTGTTGGAGTGCTGTTAATATTTCCAAGCTTTCTCTGCAAACAATAAATTTGAAAATTTATCTAATTCAACATTGGCGTTGTTGACCGTTGACCTACTGGCCGGAAGCCAGCTTTAACACTATCGACCACAACAAAAAAGAGAAAAATTCGTATGGAATTAATTATTAACATATTCCTAAATATGAAAGCAAAACAAACAAAAAAACAAAAAAAAATTTCTTTTTTCTCTTCATACGTTCCAAAAAAGCGACTATTGTTGATCGTAGTTAGCATTGATTCGGTAGACAAATCAATTAAAAGAAAAATAAAAAATAGGAAAAATTTCAAATATGATTTCAAAAGGAAAATAATTTATAAAGTAATCAAAAATAAATTATTATTTGCAATAAAATTAAATAAAAAAAAAAAAAAATGATGTAGTGAATGCCGCCATTGAATTAGTTTATTTTACACCAGGATTGTTAAGAAAGAAATCAGTGAACACAGTTACAAAAATAGAAAGCGTACTAACGTTATGTTAAATATAAGTTAATAACAATTTCATTTTTATCACTTTGTGCCTGAAATTAAATGAAAAATAATAACAAAAAGAAGTGAAGAACAAATTACAAAATAATAATATTATGTTTTTATTCGTTTATTAATTTAATCGTTTATTTTTCTTTTGTTATCAGTTCTACAACAAATGCGAGCTTTTCCAATTTATTTGAAAAAACATATATAAAAATAAGAAAACAAACAAAAACCAAAACGAAAAAATGCTTATAAACACAATAATAATGATACAAAAAATGATATAAGTAACGACTTAACTTAAAAGAAAAAACGACAACTTTCAGTAGTAAAAGAAGAGAACAGCCAATCAAAGCATTTAAAAAACTTAACAATCGTTGGAGGTAGATTTTCATTTTAAAAAGTAATAACATTGATGGACACGATTTTTATATGGGAATACGTTTTTTTTTTTAAACAACGCGCCGACCGTTTCCATCAAATTCTAATAAATGATTTGAAAGAGAGATGGAAAGTATATCGAAACAAGACAAGCTGTTTCGCTCAAGTTCGTCTCGCCACCGGGGTCTTTGCCAGTGTATAAAGCCCGTTGATCCCTGCAGCATTGTTTGCGTAGTGAGAGCACTCGGACTGCATCTGAGTAATAATGATTAACTCATAAGATTTGATTGGATACCGATATGGGAGGGGATAAATCGGCGCACAATCTTAAAGAATAGGCTTTCAAAAATGTAATTAGCTCGTAAAGCATATTTCAAATGATTTCCAGATTTCAAATTTGCTCGTTAAACTTTGTGCTCTGCGTGGAAGTGCATCGGGACAAGGTAGCTATAAACCATTTTATGCGAGTTTGTCTCGCCGCTGTGGTCTTTTCTAGCATGTACACCGCGTAGATCCGCGTAGACAGCGTCGTTTACTTGCTAAAAGTACTCGTAAGGGATCTGAGTAATAGTGATGATAGTTTGGTTAAAAACGCACCGCCGATCGGTTCCGTCAAATTTCAATAATTGTTTTGAAAGAAACGCGAAAAGTACATTAAGACCAGCTAAGCACATGCTATTTTATTCCTCGATGGACAGAGTTAAATCGACAATCCTAAAGATTGGTCTCTCCAACTTTAGCCGAACTTTAGCGAAGGCCGCAAATGGTTTTTTTATGACAAACGTGAAATGAAGTCTTAAAGCCTTTATCAAATCATTTCTAGATTTCAAATTTAACTATTAAGCAACTACTAAGGTAATTACTATTCACATTTATTGTGGATAACAGTCGCGTTTACTAATTCAGTGCTCTTGGATTCAAATTTGAGCGCGTTTTTGATCGTAGTTCGTTGTAACTGTATAGTGAGTGTTGCATCAGTAAACTGACCGATTGGGCACACGTCCACTAGACTGAGGCCACCACTTTTCTCTCTCTCTTTCTTTCCATATCTTCCCCGTCTTTCTCTTTCCTTATTTTTTCCTGACAGTCATTGTGTCACACAAACAGCGGATATCCCAAGTGGTTGGTCATATAAAAAACAAGTAAAAGCATTCTACAGTGGTGGGCCACCCTACTCCACTTCACTATATACATTTATCCAATTAACGACTTTTCAAAATAAGCCACGTCCGATCTAAATCATTTTCAATGACACGTGTCCTTGAGTGAAAACTCGTCGACAAAACGAAAATTTTCACTTTAGTTTAGCCAATAGTTTACGACCCTGAATGATGCCTCAATAATACAGGAGATTTGAAGTTGGTGAATACTTGCACACCAAGTTACACGCCAAAGCGAACATAATTTTTTTCACTGCACATTTCCTCTTTTATTAGTGGAAGTTGTTAGACAAAAATCTTCTACGGAACCATTGACACAGCATATCAAAAATATTTATTTAATATGATATAAAATTATAAAAGAAAAAAAGCAAATATATATCAAATAAAATTTATTTTTGAATGATTTTAATTTATTTTTTTTTTTTAGTTTTAAAAACAATACATTTTTTTATAATTTTAATAATAATTTTTATAACAATCGAAAGAAAAAATGTGGAAAAAGATGATATTTAAAATCGAGTTACACCTGCTTAATGTTAAAATAAATATTAAATACTGTTAACTAAAATATAAAAAAAATAAAAAAAATATCAACACAACAACAAGTTACATATAGAGGAGAGAGCAAGCGAGAGAGAAAAGAGAAAAATTATTGCTTTTGTAAACCCACAAAAAACAAGAAAAAAAAAAAATTATAAAAACATAAATAATTGTGCATTCAGAAAATTTCAAGTCCATGTCATTCAACGACAACTACGACAAATTAGTTAATATTAAATATTAAAGAAAATGAAAATGATAAAACATAAAACCAAAAAGATTAACTGAAACAAAAACAAATAAATTAATTTCCAACGGCTTAAACGATTTTTTTTATGTTTTCCTAGATATATTCATATATTTATATAATATAAATATAAATAATAGTATGATCCAAAATAGTTTGCTGAAGTGAATCAAGCCTCTCCGCAATCTCTGATATGATCGAAACAGGACTTTGCTCTAACATGATTCCGACAATATCGTCCTCGATCAGAGATGATCGCCCAGAGCGTGGCTTGTCAAAAAAGTCGCACTTTCAATAAATTTCTGCACGCTACTGTAGCATTTCTTCCTTAACGGAATTCATCCTAAATACAGTGCCATGGGTACACGATCACGTCTCACCTAATACTGACGTGAATCGTTTCGCTTAAGTTCATTTGCTAAGTCGCTACGTCTACATTCGGTGATAAAACGATAGAGCCAAATAAGCATCAAATAAATATCCGCATTCTTCTTGGAACTTGTTGCAACCGAATCGGTAGATCCGCCTATAGGTAAGTTTTGAACATTCATTATGTGTTTTTCCACGCCACTTAAGTCATTGTTTTTTATACTTCGGCAAGCAGTCATAATGAATTTTCATGTTTCATATAATTTAACTGAACTTAAATGTTTGCCTTGGTAGGTAAAAAATACGTGGTTTATAAACGCAGTACAATCAATCGATTAGATCTCTAAAATGATCTTTAAAACAAAAATTTTGTTGTGTTATAAAGTTACACTGTTCGAAGCCCACAAAATTGAAAAATATTTTTTTAGCATATAATATTGGCAGTGTTTGCGCTGCTACATACACACGACACCGATTACTGAAAGAACAGCAGTTAATATGTCTTTCCCCTCATGAAGCCCAGAATTGTGCACAACCATTCAAAGCGGAGTAAGGTACTCAAATTTTTGATAACGTTTCAACACTGGTTTGAATGTGCTTCAACGTCCACCTAATTCATCGTCCATTTAATATACGTGTTATAACTTTTAACACTATTTCAGCAACTAAAAGAGTTATATTCTATTCTCATACATCCCTTACAGTCACCGTCTTTATGCCAAAAAAAAAAATATATATATATATGTATAAATATATCAAATTAAAAATGAAAAATAATATCAATTAGTCGGGACAGATTTTTTCCCTCAGATAGACGGACAGATAGACATTTATAACTCGATTCAAAAATTGACCAGGAGTGTGTAAGATCCTTAGAAACTCCTTCTATGTCTTATGAATATCTTGATAAAACATATTCTGCGCTTCAGATATTTTGCATCTCAATGAAACCACGCGTTCTACAACTTTTCCGTAGGAGTGTTGTTGCTGAGGGAAACGGTCGCAATCTTGACTAATTTATGGCTAATATGTGCGTGTACTGTTACGTGATGAGAGTTGGAAATTTTGTAGATGGACACATCATCGAAGGAGGAACACACTATACTCTGTCCTTATCAAAAGATAAAAAGAGGACTGACTCCAAATTTTACGTACGATACGTACCCGTCAAACCTGCAAGCTAGTGGCACATTTCTGACAAAGCAATTGCAAAACCCTCTTCTCTCCTCCTCCCTTTCTGTAGTTAAAATATTTAAACTAAACAGTGGTCAGGACAGACAAAACGACTATTAACTATTTTATAGCACTTTGTTTAATAGCATTGCTTATCGTAGTGTACCAAAAATGTCATGTATTTTAACATTGTCGGTAAAATGTAAAATTTTTCATCATGCTTGTCAACTTAGTGCAGATGGCATAAAGTATGAAAGAAAACGGTCATATAAGACTTTCAATGCCACTAGCGGGCGGAACAGAAAAATCAAGTAAGTGGCAATAGTCGTTGAACATTTTATATATTACCCAAAATGGATTGAACAACTTGCAATTAGTCCGGCATCGTGCCGAAAGCTTTAGTATAATAATTGAGACCCTACCAGGGATATAAATATCAATATGTTGAAATAAAGGCACGATCTCGTCCCAAACCATGCAAGGCAAATAACAAGAACTCGTTCAGCTATATATTCATTTAAAAAAAAAAATTGTTTTTTTTTTTTATCATAAATTTTTATTTTTTCTTGGTTTTTCTATATTCACAGGTTATTTAGCTGAAAATGAGGTAGATAAACTAAATTGCGGCGAAAAATTCAGTCCTGGAATTATAGTTCTTAGGAAATCTGCAACTCCTCTAAACAGAGGATTCGTTTGTAAAGTACTCAGCAGAGATCTGAGTATATCTCTAAACGCCAGTCCGCAACTACGTAGTTGAGATGGTAACGGAGGTCGCACCTCGAGAACACTTGGCCGCCTTTGTGCTGACGAAAGAAGGACCAAACAGGCCAATGGAAGAATTATAGCAAAAACGATTGTTAAGAATTTCATTATCGAAGTCTCTTTCTTTTACTCGCTTGGACTGAAACTTGATCTAACTCTAAATTGCTGCATGATCGCGAAGAGGTTTTTATAAGATGTCGTTGCCGTAAAGATATCAAATAACTTAATTAACTATTGAATCGAGATTAATTAGTAATTTCAATATTTATTTTAATTTAGTAGATTTTTTTTTATACATAATTTCTTTTCGCATGTAACAAAATGAAAAAGCAATTAAAGAAAAATTTAACCAATTTTTTTCTCCATATCTTTGTTTATTTCATTAGTTGACGACCTTGTAGGTAGAACAGTATATACACAATAACACATCTTTTTAAAGCCAACGTAAGTCCTACTGTGAAGGCGACATTACTTTGGCAAGTCTTCAAGCAAGCCTCCACCAAATCCTTCACCCAAATAATCCCATAAGCTAGGATTCGGATAAGCGGAAGCTATCGATATGTTGAAAAATATGACAGCAACAAAAAAGGCAATAATCTTATAAAAGTACATTTTGCGGAAAACAACTATTTTTATGTAAATTATTTAACAATTAATTATGCACTGTTTTTATAGTTTCGATGGTCATGGCTTTAGTTTCACATTAATTGAGTAATTATTTGAACTGCAGTTGGTTCAGAAAAGCTATTATTTGCCTTCTATATATTTGATCAGATGGTCACATTGCGTAACTTATTTGCTCAAGGGGTGTTAGGGAAATATTTTTACAACTACAAGAGTACCCCAATTGGTAGATAGTAGTAGTAGTAGTAGTAGTTTCGGAATTTCTTTTGTGCTTTTGTTGAACCCACAAGCACGCTTTAGATGTACCTTAAATCTTGATCAGCGATATAGTTATGTTTGCCTACCCGTGTCTGTGACCTCCACTTCTTTTTATAAAAATCACAATTCTAATCCCCACTCGACTTTACATTACACTTATTAAGCATTTTTCGCCTTTCGCTTTGAGTCTCATATTAATTTTATTATAAATTATTCTTAGGACGGACAGTTGAAAAGCTGCCAGTTCGTTTTAGGTAAAAATTGCAAAAGTTGGTTCTTTCGAGATAGAAGTTGGATTGACTGTTCAATCGCTCGTTTGTGTCGTACAACACATCTTACGTATATTTTGAAATCAAATATTCATATAACTTGAGGCAATTGTAAAAGAAGCCCCCGGCGATGTCAACACGATTTAGTCGATACCATGAAGATCTCGCAATAATCAACTGATAATGTTTTAACCAATGTTCTGGATGCGAGAAAACTGTTGCAATTTGCTGGTTCTTGAGTCTCGTTCAATCACAAAATTGAAGAGAATAATATATGAAATGCTAGCACACTCAACCTACTCACAGGTTTTACCAACTCGAGGGTGCATCCGTAGCATCCATAGAAGGGTTTTGTGAGCACATTTCGAAAAATCACTTTGCTATCGGCATGCATGTGCCGGAGGACACATGTCTTGAACTCAAGTCAGCTTATACTGAATAATGTTCAGCAACTTCATGAAAATCCCTACTTTGTTTTCTTTGTGAGCCGGAACGAATTGGCCGACTTAGCGTATGCGTTACGCGTCTAACGAAAGGAACATATCTCATAACATGGGAAGAATGACAATAATTAATATGAAAAATTCTTGGGCACGTCGGATGTACTTAAGAGACGGCTCGTTTGGTGACTGAAGTGCGTTGACGGCCGCTGGGTGGGAGAAAGACTTTGAGAAAAACATTCAAATACAGCATTAAAGTGTGAAAAAAGTTCACCGATCCCTATGATGTTATCTCCTAAAAGGGAACAATTCATCTACAAAATGCCCAGAGGGAATGCAACGCACCCTGTCTGAGAAGAGGTGCCCTACGCGGGAATCAAATTTCATTTTTTTTTTTATCTTATTTACTCACTGTTGGCGTTATAACTGTAAAATTATTTGCTTAGCGACTTTCTGTTCTTTTATTCAAGGCGAAAGAAACTTATGTAAATGTTTTTTTAAATGCTATAGAAAAAAAAAAAGTTATTTGAAAAAGTTAAGCGATCGATTATCAATGTGGTGATCTTTACTTAGGCGTGACCTGTTGTTTGTTATGTAATTGTTTAATATAGAAATTTATCGCCTATAAATACGCTAAGTACAATATCTGAAACGTTATAGTTGCTCCTAAAGGTGAATTGTGCTAAGGAAAGAAAAAGTTAATCGAAATGAAATATTCCTTAATATTCATTCTAACACTGGCTTGCCTGATTGCCAGCTCTTTGGCAAGACCCGAAGGGGAAGAGAAACCAGCTGACGATGCTGCTGGCGAAAAGAAAGAAGAAGGCGCCGAAGGAGACAAAGCAGCTGCTGGCGGCGATGAAGGGGCCAAGGGGGGTGACGGAAAGGGTGCCGGTGGGGCAGGAAATCCTATGAAAATAGTTCAAGATATAATTAAGAAAATAACTGATGCAGTCAACCCCCTTAGTATGACTGAAGGATTCCTTGGAGGTGGAGGATCCGGCGGATCTGGCGGACTTTTCGGTTAGGAATGATAAAAACCTTGTTACCTTTCCATCTGAAAATCGAAAAATATAGATTATACTGCAATTGAATCTTTTCTTTTATCCTTTTTAATATTAGAGAGTTTGTGTAGAATGTTCTTGGCGTGCACAAAGACAAGGCAAAAACAATTCAATATTTCACTTGCAAAGAAAATATGTAGGTTTGCGAATAATATTACAATGGAGGGTAAATGAAGTCACAAGTGGTTTGTTTACGGTTTCAAAACACTTCTTAGTTCTTAATTTCTTTGCGATCGAGCAATTATTTGCTTGAAAACGCCAGATTAGAAATCGCTTTAGCTATTCCGTATTGTGCTGACACCAAATCTTCTGTAGTGTCAACGCAGCGTACCGAAGTATGAAAAGAGTTTGTTCTCGGAACTTTTCTATGCCTATGACGTCTGCACGGTAGCCATAAGATGCTTGATAAAGACTTGTTGTCGGCTTTGAATTTGATGTTTAAATCTCGAATGAAAGAAATTCAAAAGCGAAATAGTATAAAAGAAAGATCCTAAAAGTAGTAGTAAAAGCAATTGAGCAGGAATGCTTGATAGCCCGGAATATGTTTTCATAAAACTAGAAAATACTCTCAAAGCACCACTTGCGGTATATTATTGTGCAGACGTATGTAACACCCAATCGGGCTTAAGATAAATCCGCGTGTTATTACACCGATCGATTCAGAATCATTTTCTACGCTTGTCTGCCGCGTCCTTGTATTTTTGTACAAGTTGCAATGTTTGACGCAATTTGGGACACTGATGTACTTTGACCCAAGAACGAACGCTATCCAAATGGTTTCACGCCATGCGATGGTTTGAATACCCGACAGTAGGCGGACTTTAATGAAAACAATGCCTTTACATGAAAATAATGTATAAATTTTGGTGTATTCTCACTAAAGTGAGTGAAATTGTAGAGGGAATACAATGGTCGCCTTCATTCGACTATAATGCTCTTACTTATTAAATCAATGCTCAAAAAACCATACTTCGGTAAATAAATACAAAAATCTTACATTTCCTTATAAGCAATCAAATAAAGTAAAAGGTTTAGTTATTGTTGTATAGATAATTAATTTTGGGAGAATAGTTTGTCCACAATCAGTTTTTGAGAATTTATTAAAAAGGGAAGTGTTACCCATTTTTTCGGGCGATCTCCTGACCGAATGCATGGACCGAATTAGCTGATAGTCGAACTTACGCGTATAAAAAAAGAAACGAAGTTTCGGATCAAAATTGTATAGCAAGAGAACCCTCTTATCGTTTATAGAGAGTTCGTCGAGAGTTTTCGGTGCCATCGAGAGTATCTAAGAGACATTCTAGAGAGACATCTAAGAGACAAGAAACATTTAGGAATTTAAAGTGAAGCGAAGAAGTTTAGAAATTTTGTTAAAATGTCGGTGAGATACACATTTTCTGACCCTGTGGGCACCGTGGAGTCAAGTATATCCAAGACGAATATTTACATTAAATTTTAGAAACTACTTAGCCCTGCACGAATATTACTTTTGGGCACTTTATAATGTTCGTTAAAACTGCAAGGTGGAGCGCTTGCATCTTTCCCACAGAGATGGCGTGCAAAGTCCAAGAACACCGTCAGTATCGCTCTCGCTGCCGCTGTGGTGTGGGCCAATGTATGAAAGTCACCGCTGCTATGTGGGCGTCCAAGTGTTAAAATATCAGTGCAGTTTGATTGTACTCAGCCGTAGCTAGAGTGAGTATTGATTCGGTAAAAGCATAACACATAACGATTGGAGACGCACTCACTAGACTGTGCCTGCTCTTTCCCCACTTGAAGGTTGGCACTATATGAAACTCACATGGACTCGTTAAGAGTCATTCTACATCTATATGTCGGCCCACGGCCTTATTGAGCGATGTGTCACGTTCTTCCATGTTTAACTTAGATATTTATTCAACTTTCTAAATAGTTCGCACAAACAGGTGTCAAAGTATTTAATTAATTTATTGTAAGCATTTTGCTAATTGCATAAACTCCAGGAAAGTTGCGTAATTTTATTTATAAAAAGCGAATATATGAAAATATGGCTCCACTATCTGTTTAGTGCATTGTTTCGCCTTTCGCAAGTCGCAAGAAAATGAAATATTTTTTTATATTCTTTCTAACGGTTATTTGCCTGATTGCAAACTCGTCGGCAAGGCCAGAAGGAGACAAGAGACTTTCGGCTGCTCCTACCGATGGAAAGCAAGTGGAAAGAGCAAGTGATAAAACGTCAGACGAGAACGATGGTAATATTAATGCACAAGGAGACGGCAATAGTAGACTTCAGGATTTCTTCAAACAAATAAAACAATTCCTGGATAGCTTAAACCCGTTTAAAAAGTTATTTGGATCTGGTGCTTCCGTTCCACAACTTCCCGATTTGCCTGCAATGCCTAGTCTTCCAGACATGCCGTTAAAGCCAGAGGCAATACTTCAAAATCCTTCTGTACCTTCTTTGCCTAATATTCCCAAACCGTCACTAGGCTTACCTTAATATTTTAAAATTTCACCTCCATAGAAAGACTAGAAAAAACAATTTTCCACCTAACCTTGTTTTCTCAATAAAATATATGTAAAATTTCGAGTTGCTCTTACGAGAACTTTTTTTGAGTTGTGCTAAATAATTTGTATTTTTCTGTAGAACAATTACGTGTAAATACTACATAAATAATTTCTTTAATTTCGTTACTTGTATGTTTAATACTGAAGGATAGTCGAATTCTTGGTAGCATGTGCTTAAGTAGACATATGGCTGGGCAAAATAAATTTCCACAAATTTCTGCGTATTGTAGTCTCACTAATGACTCGTTAAGTCAGATGAGAAATTCATTCCTCGCAACCTCGCATGTGTAACTTTGATTTCCATTCTCTTATGCCAACGATGTTCATTTAGTCATAAATCATCATTTTGTAGTCTTTTTTAAGCCATATTGTATCCATTTGTAATGACCTGGAGGTAATCCAATTAAATTATGAGTCCAGGTATTTTGGCACTATAATGAAACCTTTTGTCTATTGTAAGCTTCATATCCGGGTGGAAATATCTGTGTAGTCGAATTCATTCGATAAATGAAATGAAATTAAATATGTGTCCTTGAAAGGTAAGGTCACGACCATATCAAATAATAATATGTATGGCAAATTTCATCTTTCTTCCTTCATTTGTATGACGAGGGCACACCGAAAGCCACAACAGGCAAACAGATATGACAGATATAAGAAACAACCGACATGATGAAAACAAGTTAAAGTTTTGTGCTCACGAGCAATATAACACATTGGCCAATAGCTTCCTTGGCTAATGCATAGAAATAGTCTATAATAAAAAATCCCCATAATTTTTAGCCAACGTCAGGCCTCAATCGATGATTGACAACATTTCATATCGTCTTATTTCGAGACGCAGAAGTTTTACTCACGCTACTTTTGTTGTTTCTAAAACACTAAAAAAATCGCAATTTCAATTCATGGAAAATAGTGGTATTCGATGAAGGAAAAGGCGGTTCAAAGTCAGCTTGAACAACGTTGTGTCAAAATTTTCTTCTTCAAAAACTAGAAAACATGAGAAATATCCAGAAAATTATTCTCGACAACCAACGAGAATCAAAGTGCAAGAGATGGACGACATCCGGATGAGATCAAAACGCAAAGATTAAGAAGGTGAACGCGGGAAACTTGTTGTACCAAAAGGTTAGTGCGGGAAGAATGCGGTCTCTCACAGCTTGCGTGCCGATCTTGCTCCATCAGTAGCAACATTTCATCGACTTTTCAGTGACCGGCCGACCAGAGCGAGGTACATCTTTGACATCTAAATTTCGGGAACGAAATCGAGCAAATCACTCCTGGCTCCTTCGTTCGCTCATCTCATTCTCATCGTACATTGCACAAATTTTTCAACCTGTTTCTGCATATTTTACCTTTTTTATAGTAAAAAAGCATCACATACCGTATTTCTTCATATATTTCAATCATTTTCAAATCAATATAACTTTTTGCGCGAGCAAAGAATTAGAAAACTATGTTCCCAAAAAATGTGAACTAAAATGGATTTTAAGCACACGTTCGTTTGAGACAATCAGGTGAGTGTTGCCCGATATATCGACTTTTTATATCACCCCATTATATTTTAAACATTTCATCGAAATATCTCAAAAATTGCGGTCCGTATGTTGGACATAAGAACACAAGATGGACAGACGGATAGGCAAGCCTAAATTGATTCAAAAAGATTTCAATCGACAAAGGTGGGCCTGTGTTTTATTCAAAGTATTGGCCACAGTTAGGTATTCCTTTTTCCTACTTCTCTCAGGCAATTTTCAAATTCCATTTAGAAAATATGTTTCCGTAATGACTTCATCATTTTATTCAAATCTCTTTCCTGGAGCGTTACTTTACTATTCGCAAACATTCAATAGTCGTAAAGGAAATTTTCTGGGGGATTTAAGTAAGTATGTTAAGACTGCAGACGCGATAAGACTGAAAGTTTTCTTTCTTTAATTATTCAGCAGAGAACATGAAACAAATCTTCGTAAGAATCGTTCGAGTCGATCCGTTTACAGGAGTCGATCTGTTCGAATCGAACGCAAAAACATATTTACAGACAGACGGACAGGGAAGTTTCAACCAACTCGGGAACTAGTTCCAAGTCGATCACTATATAATAAACATAAATATATATAAAAATGTAAGGCTATCTTAAATTTTTCTGACTATCGTAGATACATGCGCACAAACTTAATATATTCTGTGCCAAAGACATAGACTTATGGACACGCAATCGAATTCGATTCCAATTTGAAATATCTTGAAGTGCAATTAAGCAGGAAAGTAACATTTGTGGAACATTACTAAGAGTGTGTTAACAACAAATGTTATTCCCAACGTCTTCTCATGTCTAAAAACGGTTACAAGAATTCAATGAAACTCATACTCTGCACCGAAAAGGGATAAAAAGGAAGAGTGTGTCAATATCATCATTCTGCTCTTGTCAATGTCTGCTCGATTTAGCCAATCCCCTTTGCTTTACCATTAAACTATTCGCTGCCCGGTGATCTTAAAAAGATCACAAAAATATATATATTTCTTCTTGAACTCAACTTTAAGTTAAAAAATGATCCAATGATTAAGATGGACAAAAAGTTGACAAGGTCGATATATTTCCATCAGAATAAGTTACTATATGGATTTAAAAGCAGAAAGAAATTCTTGTGAGGAGCAAGCAAACAGATATTCTTACTAAATTGGTTCACTGATAACTGCGCATTTAAGCGAAAATCTCAATATTTATATAACTACTTGTCAAGGGAGGGTATCTAAAATTCGACCCAAAGAGACTGAAACTCTTCCTACTAATTGTACCATCTACCGCTTGCGCGGATCTATATTGTAGCAATCCCCAGGAATAAAGCTTCAAAGTTACAAAACCTCAAACATTTTTATCATAAACATTTTAAAAATTTATTGTCTGTGCTTTGATTTGATCTATTCAATGCTATTCAAACTTTGCCTATCCTTGCATCAAACCTTTTTTTTCTCATAGCAAATGCTATAATCAAAGAAAAAAGAACTCATCGTTTACGGCATAATTTTAAGTTTTTTATTTTAATTCAATCTCTTTATCTTTCCGTCTCTCTTGCAAACGCTTTTTTAAAAACTTTAAAAGAGGAAATTTGTTGATATTATTCATTTAGTAATGCATATGGCTCTCACTTCTTGTTGTTGTTTTGGGTGACAAAATATGAGTTTTGAGGAAACTTCAATCAAGCAAGCGTCTGAGAAATGCGATTTCATTCTTAGCAAAACCAAAAAAGCATTCAGGAGATTCGGGGCCATCCATAAGAAATGTACACGAAAGTAAATCTTACTCTGGAAAACCGAATTTTATTCTCAGCAAAACCAAAAAAAAAACTGTAAAATAATTTCCAACTGGTTTTTAAATTTAAAATTCTTGTTCTTCAACTGAAAAGTAAAAACGTATTTTATTATTTTTTTTTTTTGTAAACAAATTTTTTTTTTTTTATTATTTTAATATATGCATTTTACCCAATTCTTAATAATTAACCATTAAAATATAAATCACATATTAAAAAAAAAAAGTTACGTTAAGAAATAATCTGAGACTTCCGATAATACGAACGAATCAAGTTGAAAATTTTAAATTTTAATAATACTATTATAGGATTAGGAAAAATTATACAATTAACTTTCTTCCCTACAACTCTTATAAATAGTAATCTTCTTAATATTACCTGTCCTTCATCTCTCATCCCTTAAATAGTTTAAGGAAAAAAAATTTATATAAAAAACTAAGCGAAAAGAATTAATTAATTCGTCAGATAATTCTAATAAAATTCAATAAAATTCTAATTAATGTTATCGAAAATATAAATATAAGAACTAAAATAATAAAACGATTAACTTTTCAATCTCCTATTACATATTCTTTCTATAATAATACTAAATGCACTAAAGAAGAAATTATTAATACACAAAAATACATAAAAGTTAGGTTATTATTGCCTATGCGAACTCAGTTTCAGTTGCTTTGGATGCTTATGCAGACGCTGCGTAACAAACTAATACTTCGCACATAGTTTGATCTTTTTTAAATAAAGTGATTGCAGTGAATTAGGCTGACTAGTTTGCCACTTCATTGTAATTTACAACAAAAACAACAAGTACAGCAATTCTCTCAGCTCTCTCAGCGTTTATAAGGAATGTACAGCAAAGTCAATTTTGTTTGAAATCAATTTAATTGAATTTGTTTCTCAGCAAATGCAAAAAATTTCAAACAATTTTGGAATATAAAATTTTTCTGTTTTTTTAAAAAATTATAGAATCATTTTTATATTTATATTTGATAAAAAAAGTAAAAAGATGTTTCTTACTACTGGCATTTTTAAAGTCATTTATATATACTCGTTTTTCCCTATTTTTAATAATTAAGCATTAAAGTATAAATGAAGATTTAAGTGTTTCATATTAAATAAAATAAAATGAGCGAAAAAGAATAATTGTAAATAACAGATGGCGTTAAGCGTTAACGTTATCGTACAAGTGTATCGTGCGAATTGTCTCATTTAATACAATTCAATAAAATGTAGAGTTGCCAGCGCCTATCAAAAACTACGGGAACGATTGATAAAGAGTTTTACTATAGTTTATTATTATCATGTATCTGCTGCATTTGAATAAAGATCAATTTTAAAGCGGACTTTAAGCGGAACGGATGTGCGAACGGTCGGCCAGCGGTTTACGTGTGTTTATACTGCTG
This sequence comes from Glossina austeni, assembly GCA_000688735.1. NCBI lineage: Eukaryota > Metazoa > Arthropoda > Insecta > Diptera > Glossinidae > Glossina > Glossina austeni. Next base: position 97,976 of record KK502914.1, on the reverse strand, counting down.
TTTTGTAGAAGAAAAGACTATTCAATACAATGCTACGTTACTGTGTGTTTGAAAAGTTACAAAATAATAATTATTGAAATTTAATTTATGAGAGCAAAAAAATTCTTTAATACAAACTTTAAAATTTTTTAACAGTTTCGAAAGAGAGAATTGTTGTCGTTATTCGCTAAGTAAGGCTCTCACTTCATATTGTTGTTGTTTTTGGTAACAAAATATGAGCTTTGATGTTCTTCACGCTAGAAACTCGGATCAATTTTAAAACGGATTCAAAGCGCGACGGATGTACGAACGATCGCCAAGCAGTTTACGTGTGTTTACACTGCCGTTTTGTAAAAGAAAAACAATTCAATGCAATATTACGTTTTTGTGTGTTTGAAAAGTTAAAAAATAATAATTATTGAAATTTAATTCATCAAAATAAACAAATTCTTTAATATAAACTTTAAGAATTCCTAAGGGATTTTTTTATTCTTATGCGCATATGTATGCATACGCAGCGTTGATGTGAATAAGAGACTCGCAATGATTGTTTATTTACAAAAATACTCAAATATAGTTTGCGATCAGAAATGGCTGAGTTGACAGAAACGCTACACAAACTCGGATAATTAATGAAGAAACATAACTGGTGGTTGCGTTATCCCATTGTTAGTGTAAGTTGAAGTGCCTTAAATTTTGCTAAATATTTTAAAAACATTTGCATATATAAAATAATTGAATCGAATCTTCCAAAAAAAAGTTTATCATAAAAAAAAAGTATTATTAATAACATTAAAAAAAAAATTCCCAGAAAAAATCGTTTCTTTTTTTTTTACTTAAAACAAGTGCCAGTGTGTTATGTTTGTGCAAGCAACAACAAAAACCAGTTATTTAAATTTTATTTGTTAGATAGCAAACAAAACAACATCAGCCAACAACATCTATGTGAACTCGCAACTTTGTATCCCAGACTTTTAAAGGTGCGCGCGTGTATGTGTGGCGGCTGCGTGCATGTACAAGCGAATGTTTACCCCGTCAAACACGAAATTGAACAAAAATTCATTGATAAAATGTACGAGACGCAACAATATCTTTAATAAAATTTTGTTAACAATTTTTATTTTTTTTTTTCTCGCTCGGAGCAACTTTTTAACCTGCAAATATTTTCTCTAATCAATATTTATTAAAATGATTTGATGTAAAAAAAAAAAAAAAATTTCTAAAACATTTAACAACGCAAACGCAATGCCCGTTTTTAATGTTATTTCTGCGCCTATTGTTCACCAACATCAACGTAAGCGAATCGAAATGTTACGCTGCATTGCCTACGGCCTAAGAAGATACGTAACGCTTCAGTGATTATTGTCAAGAAATCAAAACAATTGAGAAAAAAAAGAAACAAAAAATAGTTAAATATATAAATAAAAATAACATTAAAATTATTTTACAAAAGTAAAAATAATTTCTTTAAAAAAGTTTAATTTTCAATTAAAAGTTACAAAAGGCAAAAACATCTCCATCATCATGTTGAATCATTTACAATTGGGATTAATACTATCGATCTTGCTAATATGCGGAGATATAAGTGAAGCAGCATTGAATTCCGGGTATGTGGATCATGGCGACACGAAAGGTAAGTCGTCTTTTATGACTTCCTCTCAGGCTAAGAGAGTACATTTTTAATTAGTTGCTATTACATTTTAGTACTTAAGTTGAAAAGTATTGAGCCTAACCATAAAAATAACATTAAACGTTAGTATTTCAGCATAGATCCGAAAGAGTGAGACGAATGTATTAATTAAAAGATGCTGAAGGGGATCAGTATTTTTCAGTGTATTTTATACAAAAATCAAATAATTATTATTATTTTTATTATTCACATTTTTGTTAATATTTTGATGGTTGAAAATTGGAAATGTAGCTCCGACCCTGGTAAACCAAGCCTGGCGTTCAATTATTAAGTTAAAGTTACTTTTTGAAACTAGGAAACCCTTATCTTTCGTGACTTCCACGCCTTACCGCACTACCGTTAAACTCTGACTTGCAGCAAATTTAGGATAAAAAGTAGCACGTTTCGGAAAATACATCTCAGAACTCAGAACTCAGCGCTAAAGCAATTCAGTTAAATAATTCGTCGTAGGACATATTCGTGGCCAATTCGTTTTCCAACAAAACTCAAAAACATTATTGTTATTTTTCAAACGGACTGTGTTAACCAATATGCGCACTATTTTGATCGACAAGCTTTGTTTCCGTTTTCTTGTATAAGACTATTATTCTGGGATTTATGGGGAAGCAAGCATATCTGGGTGCAAGTATATATCGGATATTTTTTATTTTTTGTATCGTGATTTATGCTTTAAAATCAATTTTAGCTCAATGATCAGCTCCACAGCACCGTTATAAGATGAAACGTACCGACCTTTGGTTGGAAACGTGTCGTTCATATCAAAATTCCCTGAGCGGAAACGAGCAACTCGTTTGCTTGCTGCTCACTTTGAGAGAACATCTCTGCCATAAGTGCCACACATTATTCTATACAACATGTAGGGAGTTTGTGTGACAATTGTCTTGGCTGTCTGCTCTTCTAATTATGTATAAATTATTGCCTCTTAGAAACGCTTTAGTATAGTTTGATAGACTTAGCATTTTCCTAGTTACGCATCTCTGAAACAATCGATTAGATCGAATGTAGTGAACTTTTCCCTCAACCAATTAAAATTTTATTTGCTTTTCCATTAGCAGATGTTTTTAAAAACATTTTTAAAATTTTCTACATAGTAACTCCAATACGCAGTTACTCCATTTTGAATAGGATTTAAAGAAAAAAAGAAAGGTATAAAGCGAACACAAAAAAGTAAATCCACCGTCTCAATTTCAACCACCATGAAATGTATGAGTAAATCCGTAATTAGCTGTACTCGAAATAATCCCTAAATAAAAGAAAATTTTAAACTCTCACCGTGATTGAACCATGCCACGCGATCATGATGGTAAAAGGCGATCCGTGCACTTAATGGTGAAATGCGTTAAGTCTTGAGATTTAAGTTAACTTAAGTTTTTTTCTCTTTTGTCAAATAATGAGATACTTCAGGAATCTGCACTTTTTTATTTCTTTTATTTAGATTTGATGGTGTATCGTCTGCTGTTTCGAAACTCAGAGGCAAGAAAGAAAGTTTTTTCTTGGCGGTTCTGGTTCACTTCTAGGTGTTAAGTGCAAGCCAGTGCCACGAATAGATGAGCAAAAAAAAAAAAATACTCTTCTCAGTTGAGTTCACAATCTTACTTTAGGCGGTTAGCGTTAAAGATTCAGTTATTTTAACTTTTGTCGAAATATTTGTCTCAATCCTTCTACTTGATTGCTGAAGCAGCACATGCACGAAAAATATTTATAATAAATCTCAGAGTTCCATTAAAATTCAACACAGGTCTCCATCAATTGACAAACTTTCATCCCTTTACCCGAAGATTTACGCATTTTAAATAACAAATAAGTCCAGTCGTATAATGAATGTCGACAAAAACGTAAAAATTGAAAAGGAAATTGTTCCTACACCAAATGGCTCACAATGCCTTAAATTTATCGGCCAATCGGTCTTCCGTCACTAGTTTGAGTTAGAAAACTTGTCTTGAAGATGATGACTTGAAGATGCGTTCTTATAAGATTAAAATGATTAAATGAATGGAATCGGACCGTTCTAGGTTGCTAGCTTCGATACCATCCTCAAGGAGGCAATAAACTTTTGATTGAAAAGTTTCCCGATTATTGACCGTTGACCTCACTTAGCATTGCCGAGTATGACCTTTTTTTCAACAGCTCTAGGCCAGGCAACAACAATCGGTGACCAGCAGGCTTTCGAATAAAGAAATGCCAAGTTTTCGAACTGCAATTACAAGAGCTCAACGTAGCGTGTCATACGGTCGACGGCAGCATTGAGTTGTATTGCCAAAGAAAAAATTCTCTCATCTTCGAATTACGTTTGCAGAAAGGAAGTGGTGTCCTGTCGCCTACTCGGCGAAAGTATGGAGTCATTAACAGTAAATTTCCGGGACCGGACGCCGACGATATGTTGACTGAAAAGGTTTAAAAATTCCGTCGAAACTTAGGCTTATGTCAAATGTACTGCACCAATATGATGAAAAAGTAATGAGGCCTAGCTTTCTTACATCCTCTATCGTTGTTCGGTTTATTGTAGGCGGCTTCACCCAGACCAATAACGTTGTTCACACGAAGTTCTTCGCACTTTCTCAAACTACATTTGCAGTTCAAGAGCTTTTCGCCGGAAAGTCGATCCATATCGTTCCGCATATTGTTTCACAACCGCGCAATCCGTCTAATTTAGTTTTGCATGTGACTTCCAGTTATTCTTGACACTCAAAAAACCCTTTAGACGTCATTTTCGCTCCAGTGAAGATGTAAACCTGCATCGAATAAGGTTTTCGAAGCCTAAAGCAATGATTTCGAAAGTGTGACAAATGTTGGGCTAAGTATGTTCTGTCTGAAACGATTTTGTTCACCCGGGATGAGGTAAAATTTGGAGGAACGATATGATATTTAAGTTTTTTGGTAAAGAAGAGTCCCTACCTTTGGATAATGGTGTTAAATTATTGGCTGCTTCTAGAGCGCGGGGCCGAGACTAATAACTTGAAAAAGACGTAGCCTCCGTAATTTGTAATATTTTTGATGTATTCAATTATTTCGTCAAATTTGAAACAATGATTTTATTAAATAATATTTTCGATGTTAATCCGTTTTTCCTTTAACCGTTTTCCTATACAATCAAATAAAAAGGACATTAAACCTTTGCGAACGGTATTCACATTAATAGTTTAAAAATAAAAACACTAAAATGCACAATCGGGGTTTGTTCTTCTCTCTCTTTCTCTTTCTCTCTCTCTTTCTGCGTTTGCGTCTGCATTCTGTACTCTGTATCTATTGTCTTTAGCAAACAACATTAATTGAAAAAAATGTTTTTGAAGAAATTTCAAAGATTTGTTTGAAAGCTGCTGCTGTTATTGATGATGTTGTTGCGAAGGATCTTCACCTGATATCAGGTAAAAAGGCATATTTTTGGTGGTGAATTTTATTTTGTACAGTGTGTGGGCAGGTATGGTCTGATATTCATGGTTCTTATTATGCTTGTTGTTTGGCTTTCTTTTTCTTTTTTTTTTCTCAAACACTTTACTACCAACACTACTACTACTACTACTACTACTACTACTACTACTACTACTATTACCAATATTCAACTGTTTGGTAAGCCTGGGAATTTATATGTTTAAAACCTGTTTGGGAAAAACAATAATTCACACATCCACACACTCAAGCGCGCAGACTTACAGAGGGGGAAGTGTATATAACAAAAAAATAAAAATAAAAAATATAAATCATGCCGTTTAGATCTCATACAATAGGAAGAGCCGTGTGTTTGTAAGCGAGTATTATGAATTGAAAAAAAAGTAAAAACAAAAAACAGATGTACGGAACTGCATATATTATGTGTTCTGGGATTTTTTTTTTTTTTTTTTTTTTTTTTTGCTTATATGGAATATATGTAATGTACAGTAAGAAAGAAAGGCCGAGAGAGGAGAGGTAATTAATTGCCATAAATTATATAATAGTACAGGTGAGGGTGCTGGAGGAAAGAAGACAAAAATCATCCAATGTTCTATCAAACTTAGCCACTAATTGTTTAATATTCGCCGTACACATATACGCATGCAATATATTTACTATACGTAAAAGATTATTAATGATAAGCTGTTGCTGAGTAACTGCTAACAGTAAATGGATGCATTTTTTTTTTTTTTTTGAATAATTTTTAATAATGCATGGAAAAAAATCTGTTTATTTTGGTAGAAATATTCAGATTTAATACACTTTGATTATGTAATAGTTTTTGTATCAGATTGCAAATCTTATTTTCTTTGTTACTCTTAATGTCTTTTGTCACAGATACGTGCTTATCATAAGTAATTTAAACGAAAAAAAATATTGCTATAAAAAACAGGCAATAAAAGATAAGGTACGATAAAGATTTGAAATGTTAGTCATTTGTTTTTGCTTTCTACGAAAAAAAGAAAAACAACGAATGAATTTTATTGAACTTGTAGGGAGAGAACACCTCTCTCTATATAAATGTAAAACAATTATTAAGTTTATTAAGTGCATAAGTCACTTCAAGTTCTAGAGCAAATAAAGCATAAGAGAAACATACGGAACATCAGATCAATTGATGACTTGGTTCCAAAAGGCCTATGTGCTGTTGCAAGTGGCATAATAAACTTTAATGCACTTTATTGATGGGGGTGACGTATAAAGTTTTACAAAACATATGAAAGCCACAGCGGCAGCAACCAATTTTATGCTCTTTAACTCCAAAAAATTCAGGTAAGGATCGCCTCGTTCAGCATGAGTAGCCGAATAGGTAGAAATCGTGACTATCGAACCAGTGTTCAAGGGATCAAATCATAAGCGCGGTAGCGTTTTCTTTGGTCGCTTCTATAGCGACCCAGTTACGAATAACTATTGTTAACTACACATATATTAGTCCATTCTTCCACCCCTCTCTACCTACAACCCTTCCTAATATATTCTCCGTTACCGTAAATAGTGAAATAGCATAGCGGCGTAAATAGGAGTGGAGAATATGAAGGTGGCATTCGCGAGTACGAATTTGAATACGGGAGACAATAGTTGGTCGTAGTGAGTGTTCAGTCGGTAATGGCATTGAGCCCAGTTGGCCGCACTCCGTATCTCTTTCTATCCATCACCAATTAGCACGCATAAGGGATATACACTGAGTCGTGTCACTATTTTACTGTCAGGCTATGCCAAAATATCTCAAAAACGTTGATCTACACAGATAGAACCCAAAAATACATGGACTGGCATGAGGGCAACAGCCATGTCTAACTCGAATGGGCAAATGTTTCTTGCATTTTGTTAGAAAATGATTCTGTCATAACAAAAGGGGAGCCTACCACAAGTCCTTCTGCATGCTGCGTAGATACGCCCTGGTGTACTCTTAACTTAAGATGGCTCGCGATCTAATGAGACGTAGAGCGCACTGCATACTTTTTTAAGTTTATTCCTCGCGAAACTTACGGACCCGACGGTCAAGTCCCGGTTAGGTGGTACTGTAATTTCAATTGCATTCGATTCGAGTTCAGGTTAAAGAACTTCTCGTTGTTTCCTAACAGAAAGAGTTTAATAAACAAAAAACTCTATCCTAATAAAACACATTGCACGATGAGTGAAAGTATCTTCTGTCTATCTTGCCATCAAATGCCGCGATAGTCTTAGTAGCGAAACGAAGTGTGACCGAAGTTATGTCTAATTTCTTTTTTTTTTTTATTGGGTATATTGCCCAGCGCATCTTTAAAAACTATAGAGCACGTAATGAATTAAACCGTTTAATAGACATTTACTAGTACTTATGCTAACTTGCAAGCAACAATTTATAACCCGCTCTCACATAGGGCTCTCTCTCTTAAAAACTGAGCACAATAAACACCTGCGTGTGCGATGCATATAAACTAGAATGAGAGAAAGAAAGAGATTAAGAGTCAGAAAGAGGGAATAAATGGAGAGAGGGATGCAAAGAAAACTTTTGCTTACTCCACACACCAAACATACCCTCAATAGATTTATTGCGAGGTTAAGGAGCATTTTTCCGATTCACCTGCCTATAACGCAACAACAACAACGCAGGTAGCAATAAAAGAGATCTGCCTTCAATATATTATATATGTGCATACATGTATCCCTTAGTTTTTTTGCAAACATTTTTTGATATTGCGGTCAAACAAATAGGAGCCGGACAAAATGATCAAAAAAAAAAAGAAAAGAAGTTCAAAACAAAAACATTCAAATAACAACGAAAACTAAACCATGTTTTAGTTCTTATGGTACGCTAGGCGTTTAATGTGCACACATCCACACACACACACGCGCGCACCTTCGCGTATATTTTTTCTCGATTTTTCAGCACGATGATGTTTTCTTCTTCGTAATAAGTTCACCTTACATGCATGCGTTTTGTTGAAAAGACAACAAAACAAGAAAATGAAGATAAGAAAAAAAATTATATAAAAATAAGAAGAAGAATAATAATAATCAGTAGATGTTTTATAGTAAAAAGATATGATAGAGTACTCGACCAAAAAGAAAAAAAAAAAACACCTTTTAACAAGCACATGCATGCATGGCTGTGTATGCGCGTTTGTATAATCGAGTAAGCAAGTAAGCAATTCTATGTATGTGTGGTACAATATAGGCTGACAATGCAATGCATTCAGTTGTACAACGTGCCATAGAGAAGTGTGTGAGAAAATTATGCTTATAATGTTGTCGGTTGTTATTGTTGATGCAACTTTTAAGTTGTTCGTTAATGCTGTTATTGTTGTTGTTATTATTATTATATTAAACATAAACATAACACGAATGCACATATACATATATTCATATTTACATTTATACAGAAATACATGCAGAGTATAAAATACCGCATGCATAAGCATGTAGCAAATATTAAAGAGAAACCGGTTCTCATTTCATTGGCAACCGTAGCGAAACTTTGTTACCAACAATAACAACAGCAATGACAACGATAACAACAACTCAGAAATTGTATATAGTACGCAACGACCACAAACAACAAGTCAGGGCTTAATGAAAAAAACGCAACAAAAAGAGTCAATAATAACAACAGCAACAATTTACAACAGCAGCAGTAACATTACTTACTTGTTGTAATAATGTGTTCAGTTTATACTCCTTTGGTTCAATGATATTATTTGCTCGGGTACGTACATACATACGTACACATATGCGTCTGCATACACACATATGTCTTTTAATATATGAGGTCTTTGCTATCAATAAATTCTTTTACAGTACGCTTCATAGTCGGTTTGATTGTTCGTCGCATGTCCAGTTAAAAAAGATAAAAAATCACAGATAAATTTAATAGATGATAAGTGCGCTTTCTGTCCAAGAGAAGCGAGAAGAATGGATAATATTGTAGAAGGAAGAGGTTATAATAAAACGTTCCTGGCAAAATGCCAACGAAACGCGTTAACACACATACTTTACTATTATTATTACGAGAAGAAAATAAATAAATAAATAAAAAAATCGAAATAAATGAAATCTTTCTCATCATGAAATTTGTAATAAAACGAGAAGCAACCAAAATGCATTCTTCTTTATCGGACATAAGCTTCACTCGTAATGGCACATAGTGGCGGGTAAAAGGCTTTTTAGCAGCAAATCTGTTTACGACTGTAATGTTTTAAAGTTATTTGCGTATTAAGCTTGGCGTGAATACTTCCCCTGTAACGGTTCAAGAATGTTTATAATGACGTTTTGCGTGTTTTCAAAAAAAAAAAAAATTAACGAAACCTTCTTTTGTTATTGACCGTAACCGAGGTGCTGGAAATCCTTGTTTTGTAGGTCGGCAATTCCCAAACTTTCGTTTCGTTCTTTTCAATACGACACGCCGATGGTCAAGGAGAGTTATGGGTACAGAAGGGGGTAGGTTTTGTAGGGCAAACAGTTTGCGTTCTAGATATATTTGACTGCTTTGGGCACAAGCTGTGAAAATCTAGAACAGATCGGTAAGTGTTATCCCCGTACGGGCTTAACTTGCCTTCAGACGTCGTGCATGGTTGCACATACATGTAATCCATTGTGATGGTTTGACCTTATCTTCGCTTTTTAATCCGCAAATAAAAGAAACGACTGTCAATTGCTATTGACAAAGATCTAGACAACCATTAATCCGAACAAGCGTGAAAGTTTTCCGTTCCTCTCCAGGCCTGAAACAAACAAAAAAAAAATGATTGCAGTTATAACATTCTAATCCTAGCTTATATGTTATGGAGCTGGGAATACCTCACGCGGTGGTTTTAATCCATTTTTCTTTCGTGCGCCTACTGTCTGCGTTCCTCGGCCACTTGAAAGATCGCTCCTCAACTGATATCGCAGGCGCTAGTAATTTAGTAGACTAGCTTTAGATTAAGCTTCTTCTTCAATACTAGATGTCGTTTGTAGGTGCTCCAGTGGGGCTTAACGTTTTTTTCTTTTCCAAGTATCGCTTAACATCTTTTCTCCAGAATTGCCTAGCGAAGCTATACTCGAACTCGGTGAAATATCTAAAGCAATTATTCCTAGACTATGTGGTCAAAATGGCATCTGGTTGTACCCTGCAGTCAACGATTGGGTCGTCTACTTCGCTCACTTTTCAGCTTGGCGCAGGCGTTTACTTGCAAGCTACGGCAACGAGCCGTAGATAAGGTCACCACAGGTGTTCGGGCAAAGCATTGCTCAAACCATAGTGCAAACTTTCTCCGCCGATGGCGCTGATCACACATTTTTTAACCAACATATAAAAAGACTTGATACACTACATAGATAGAACGACCTCTCATATGCTGGAAACTCCTAAGCATAGGTTGATTTACAACGGAGGGTCGAATCTTGAGCAGTCTCACGTTGGAATTCCACATTACAGCAGCTGAGAAACCATGACTACAGCATAGAGAATATTTTATTATTTTTATCTTAAGGATGTGTAACAGCCCTCATAGGTCAAAATCGATTCGTAATAATGAAGAGCTATTTTTATATTAGGTGTGTAAATAAATTTCCTGTATTTGTTGATAAAATTTAAATTTAATTAAAACATACGAGTTACAAAGCAAAATAATTGCTTTTTTACTAAATTTTGTTTTTTATCGGTTAGCTTGCGAATGCGTTAGAAGTTTCTACCTGGCTTCAAAGGGAAGTAGTGATCGAAGCATCTTCACACCTCTTGACTTTTACACAGCTGCTGACCTGCTAAATATCATTGCATAGATCTTAGTCAGCGCTAATAAGAAAGAAGCAGATCAAGAAGAAACGGAAAAGATTTCCATCACAAATAGAGAATCAATTCCTGGGTTGCTTTTATTGGACACGCATGGACATATACGAGACCTCAAACTCTTTCACGAAATCTCACAAAGCATTTTCTAAATGTTTCATAGCTTACCGCGTTTCAGTTGCGGAATAAAATATAGCGCCGTGAATGACATCTGTCTCTTTACATTTTGACATACACTGAACACCGGCTAAGCCGGAGACTATGTAAACATTAATGTGTACGTTATCTGTATTTGAAATTTCGCGAGAATTGTTGCGCAGGGTTACGCAGATTTCACAAAGCAACCAATTTCCACGCAAACGTCAATTATATGTGGCGGCTGATTGTTACTTAAACACACAGGCAAAACCTCCTCCCCACGCTTTGTTGCTTACGATTTAGTAGGTTGGCCAATGTCATTAGTTCTGTAACTGCTTACTTGGAGGCTTAATTCTTTCTTTCGTCCATTATCCTCTTCTTAGTAAGTTTTCCATCTGCTCGCGATTCGAAACTCAATAGTGTCAAAAGAAAGTCGGTCAGACAGACAACACGAAATGTATTTCAGTATTCCCTTTGATTAAGAAGCCTTCTTCTTCAGAGGGTCTTCGATGGATGTTTCGGTTCCTTATATAATGAATTTAATGAATTTAATATAAAATCTTTTGGATGAGTATAAAAAGTGCTTACGTCTCTATATTGATAATCATTACTAATGAGACTTTTTTTTACCGTACTTTACGTTAATTGTATTACAAATCAAGCTAAAGAACGCGCTTAAAGTAAAATAAATAATTATTGAAAATGAAGGAAGAGATTACGAATTCCATATGTACACCGGCGAATGTAAAAATGGTTTAACTCGAGTATATGAAAAAATTTGTTTTTCTCTTTTTGAGTTTTAAGTTCTATTAGCTCGGACAAGCTAATTAAACAATTTAAAAGTGTAAGTAAAGTTTCGGTGAAACAATTGCTACTTACTAGGGTAATACAAGGGAAACTCGAAATATATCCTAAAAAATGAGAAAAAATTGTTCTGTTTTTCTTTTTGTTTTTGATTTAAGGCACTTTCCTTATTGCCGGCACTCTTACGGAAGCTATCGCTGCTCATTTCGTTTTACTTGTTTGGCAGAGAGAAGGTATAGGTTTTAATAAGAAATTGTCTTGCAATAGATAGATAGACGCGGCGTTGTTACCCGTATTGTGAATTCTCTTGGCATTTCAAAGAATTTCTTTGAACAGGTACTTGGCATTGATTGTTCTTTTGCTGTTATTCTTTCCTCTTTTTTCGTTCTTGTAAGTGCATATCTTTAAAACGATAGCAGCAAAGACAACGCAATCAACCTTATGAAAAATATGAAATCTAAACACTTGGACCTGACTAAGTGACTGTCCTGTCCTGTGCGTGTAAAATTCCTTAATAAACGAAAGCAATGACGACACAGCTGTCTGAACTTAAATATCTCTGACAACAATAAAGGATCGAATTACCAATAAGTGTACATTTCGTAGGCATTCCTGAGACAGGACACTTGAAAAAAAAAGGGAAAGAAATCCTCCTTTTTATTATTAAAAAAGAGAATTAACATAAAAAGGTATAAGGCACAAAGTGGAAGTAAACAATAATTCTCATACTTTGCAGACTACATTTTTATTTTTTTATATTTGTTTTTGCTCAGTTACAGTTATGATTTTTAATGTAACGGCGTTGCATTTTAATTATCGGAAAACACTTGAAGCAAATTGTTTCCGGCACTTGTGAGCAGGCTGCAAAAATGCCTGCTTAAAGGCCTCGTATCGTATCGTATGCAAAGAGAATTTTCAAAGAAATTCCTCTTTTCAATGAATTTCGTTACATTAAGAAAAAATAAATAAATGGAGAAAAATATGCCCACATCTTGATGTGTGTGGCATTCACACAGCCTTATTACGTCTCACTCCTTCCCGCTTCCCCTTCTCCCTTATCGATATTTAGGAGATAAATAAGAAATTTCCCAAAAACCATCTTTCGCCCTTTGGACGAAAGCGTTTCTTGCGTTTATAAATCCATAAATTTGATCAGAAAGAATACAATAGCGAACGAAAGTCTCAAGTATTTCTTTGTTTATTCCCCTTAAACAGTTGGTAACATTTGCTTTGGGAGAGACAAAGATGCGCATTTCTACCAACTAACGCGCACATGCCATCAGCAACGATCGCACTAATCAGACACAAGCAAACTTTGTGCTCAGAAAATCAACGCGAACCATATTTACTAAATATTATTTAAAAGTTTTACCCTTTTATCGATGATATGATCTTCTTCTCTTCTTGGTCTTCTTCTTTCCTTCTGCTTGTTGTAATTGTTGAAACTGTTTCGCTTCTAAAACACAACCACATTATTGAAGACACTTTGCAGCTGTTATTGTTATTGTTGCGGGCAATGATGCTGCGATGATGATCGCATACTGTTCTTGTTCTTGTTGTTGTTTAAATATTGGGGCCTCGTTCGCTTTCTGCTGTTGCTGTTGTTGTTGCTGTTGTTGTTGCCGTGGTTATTCATTCGCTTGGCTTTTACTATTTAAAACTTGAACCAATCATTTTATATATGGCACCATTATTGCCTTAATTAAAAAACTAAACGATCTTACAAGCGCAAGACGCTTTCATCGTTAAGGGCAACTAGAAATTCCACTCATATATATATATATGTGTATGTTCTGGAAAAACAAATCTTAAAGTAGGAATAAAGGCTAAGGATGATGACTGGCAAGTTTCGGGAATTTTTAATTCACTTGCTTGCAAGTTTGTTTAGCCGTTAACAGCCTTCGCAAGATGATTCGACTTCGTTTCGTAATTATTTAAGACTTAAAAACGAATATCTTCCAATCATTCTTGGAAGCCTTCTTTAAACCTTACCTCTCCCCTTCTCTTTCGGAATGGAGATTGCGAATGAATGAAAAGCTGGCCGCCTTTAGAAAAAGTGCTGATTTCTTGTATCCCAAGTTCGCTTTTCCTGGACATTTCTAGGGTGGACCGTTTGCAGCAGCTTTCCTTATACTTTGTCTCCAGTTTTTCTCACGTCTCACGGAGAGTTTTGAGTACAGATTCTCTATCTTCTTTCTTTTGTTTGGAGATTTCTATGCGCCGGTGGTTTTTAATTACCTTACTTGATCGTTTGGCCCTTTTTCCTCTATCTACGAGAAGATTTCTTGTCGAGGATCATTCTTAGACCCTGATGCTGATGCTTTTTATTTGTCCGGAGATTTGTGCATTAACATTTAATTTATCGCGTCCATCTTGTCTTCCAAATTCTACAACGTCGAACATCGAGCCTAAGAAGCTGGCGTGATTCATACGGATTCTATGGATGGAGAGATATGGACACGAGCGAGTACAATAGATCTTTCTAGTGTGCAGCACGGATTGCTCGCCGCTCTACATTACCTTTTAAACTCCTTCTCTTGTCCTCTCGAAGCATGTGCTTAAGCGTAACAAACTTTCTTTGCGTTTGATTTGCCCTTTGCCCTTTTGCCCTTTTTAGTTTCATAATCATAACAAAAAGATATGTCTCTCCGCTTTAGTTCTCAAGTGCTCAACAACGCATCAGTGGCAAAGGGACAAAAGAATCATTTATTGTCTTGATTAGTGCAGGACTTTAAATTGCTTTTATTTTGGTCACTTTTTTTGCCGTCTTCTCCTCTTCCTATTCTTTGTTATTGGAAATTTTTTTGCCATCAGAAATGAAAACTTAAAGTTTGCATAAACATTTTTGGTATGCCGATTAATTCGTCCGCATCTTCAGCCACAATAAGCAAAATATATATATAATATATATTCCACAGCAGATATGAAACCAAAATTAACGCAAATATTCAATAGGCTTACTAGATAGGCTAACTTAGATTGTATACGCACGCTCTGGCCATAAGCATCAATTTATTACAGATATTAATCCAAAAACACATTAGGCAAGACTGATCACTAAATACTCCATAGCATTTCGTTTGGTACGACTTTTCAAAAAATATTAAAAATCCGACGACCTTTCTATATAAATACTCACTTTTTGTAGAAGCACTTTTTAAAGATGCGGTGTTCAGAAACTTAGCGTCGCCCATTTTTGTTGTCAAGAAGTGTTCAAAATTGCAAATTTTTTTCTCAAAGAATTATGCCAAATGCAGTGATATCTGGGGTTCGATATGGTTCGCTCTTGGGCCGAAACATTCCAATGCACTAAATTTCGTCAAAATATTTAGAAAATTGTGGTTCATCACAAAAATTGTTGAACAGATCTCGGATAGTCTGGTAGCCAGACAGACAAGCTTACGTCCGTTTGTAATCGAGCGGCGGAGAGAGCGGTCTGTCTTAAAGTATCCTAAGTGTTAAGCACAAAATTTGTGTTCATGCTACCACAAGAGGTGTAGAGTGCAATAAATTTTCTCCCCGATCGCTAAGAAAATGATCCCGATTGGCCAGCCCAATTGGCCAAACTCACCCACCCAAAGACGAATTTAACCTTTCATGTATTTCTCATCATGATTGCAAGGGCGAATTTGATCACTTGATCTGATCGTATCTGCTATTTAAGAGATTAAGTACAGTCTTGTATTGGTGGTCATATCTACGGATATTGCCATATATTGCTGTTGTCTTCCCTTTGGTACAACAAACTGAAAATTTATTTCGCGATCAATCACAGCTTCTACTACCAGCGCTTAATATAATAATTCCTCGAAAATGTCCTCGCGATCGAAGTCCATTGCCAGCGTCTGAACGATTGCTTTTCCTAAAATTGATTTTAGCGAAATAAATGAGATAAGGAATACAACATAAAAGTAAACTACATTTTACTACATTTGGAATTTTCCTTCGTTCAGTTCAAAAACGAACGGGAGCTAAGCAAACTAGATAAAAACGTAAAAATTTCTTCATTCCTTTCTTTTTTTGTTTTTTTCATAAATTCTTTTTCAAATTAAAGTAAAAATGCCTGGCATTTCTTGTTGAACTCCTAAAAGACTTTAAGAATTTCTTCTCATGTTTATTGGAGGTCTCCGCACACACGAACATACTGATGATAAACAGGCATAGGCTCTGTTTACAATCAATTCCATGCCAACACAATGCAATTGGATGGATCATGCACTTCATTATAACGCAAACGTTGATTTGTGCGTCATTTAATCAAACGATTGCAGCTACTGCTCTTCCTTATGTATCGTACAAGCATACGCTCACGATATAAACTGACCCGCCAATCGCATTTCTTTCTTTCATTCTTTACTCTCTCCGAAGTATTTTCATTTTCATAACGTAGCGTAATGCGTTGTGTTATTTCGTGCAGCTATAATGCGAACACAATCAATTAAAGTCATTGAAAAACAATTTGTGTTGAAATCAATTTCAATAATCAACCATTTTATGCGTTATCTTCGGTAAATTGTAAATGATTTCTTCTTTTTTTTTTTTTACATTTTCAATAATAAAAGCACTAATCATATTGATCTCCGTGTTATTGGCTTCCATAAGATTTATTAAAAAAAGAAAAAAAATTTTTTTTTTTTTGGTTTTGTTCGTTCAGCTAAAGAGCGAGTCTAAGTCATTAGCAATGCATGCGCATTAAGTAACATAAAGTGGTCCCATAAAAAAAAATACATATATGAAAGTCTGCCAGTAACACCACGAACTAAGTAACTACCACTGGCAGGCATTAGACTTTCCCAGGAAATGGTCATCAATTCGAATGTTTATATGTTCGTTACCTTGTAGATGCAAATGAAAAGAAAAAAAAAAAGAAGAAAAATTCATTGATTGCCTGTGAGAAACCTCCACAGCAATGCACTATAAGATTTTTTCATTTCATTTTGAATGGAGGAAAGAAAAAAAATAGAAAAACAAACGTCTATAATGACTTAAAAACAATGTTTAACAATTGAATTGTTTTTAATAAAAATTTAACTGACTTTTTTTTTCCTCAACAATTTTCGCATTTTTTCAATCTTATTATTTCAAATATTTTATTCTCTTAATTATTCGTAAAGAATCTTTTTCTCACACTCTTAAGACAATTGGAAAGAGTTATCACCCATAAAATTTTATTCGATACTTAACACAATAATTTTGGGAGTCTTTTTTTTTTTGTTTTGTTTTATTTTATGTGAATTAGATATAATTAAATTTGTTATATGGCATCCGTCTGTCGGATCTCTGACGAAAGTAGAACAAGGTAAGAAAAAGGGGAATAAATCTAAAACTAAGTTGTGTTAGAATATACGACGTGAAGGAGATGAAAATTAACAAAAGAGAAAATAAATCCCGCAATGTTTTGTTTTATTGGTTAATGACTTTTCTTTTCACAAAGTCTTTTAAACAAAATACTTTAAGAAAATTAAAAAAAAATGCGCGAACATTGTCCTACGTGTCTACGTCCCAAGTCTGACTAGAAGTATTCCACTCATAATATTATTCTTATTACTGTTATATTTAATTTGCCCATAGAAATAAGGTCAGGGGCTAGAGTTTTAAAGGGTAAGTATCTGAAGCTGTCGGCTTTATAGGAAACTATCACATTTGAACTTTGAACCTACGACCATTGACCTGCCGTTCCAGATCCTTAGCCTACTCGAGCGTTCAGGCGGATCTGCTCCACGTAATATACATATATTTCCTTGATTTGGCAAAGGCTTGCAAGGAACTGAAGTATGTATAGAATAATTCATGAGATGTGTAGCCTGAGTAGAGCCATCTATATAGAAACATATTTCTCTTCGCTTACATCAAATTATGTACGAGGATTTTCAAATAAAAATCCTTGATACCATCTACAACTACCACGAAGTTCATAATTTTTTTTTTTTTTTTTTAATTATGACTTGAAGGCTAGAGAGGTCTTTTAGTTTATATTGTATTCAAAAGTGAGTGAAATGGGACCGATCGATGCGAAAGATCACTTGTAAATAAAGTAAATTGAAATCTTATTTCGTATCGTTTTTTTTCATAAAAAAAAATCGCTTAATTCGGGGAAATAGCAAACCACAGGAACATATTTAAGTATTGTTTACCGCTAGCTACGCCTTTTTCGCGCAGATGCAAACGATCCTTTCCTTTGAATGAAACAAGGAAAGCAAAGGTTAACCGGCCCGGTTTTTTTTTTTACAAAAATCTATTGATTTAAATATCCGGAAGACTAGGTTATAGATGGTAAATGAAATGAGTGATACATTATGAACGAATAACTCGTGGGGATGCGTGAAACTTACTTTTACTTAAAGAATTCAAAGTATAAGAAAAGCAAAAGAGAAGCTAAGAGAAAAAGAAGTAAGCCACTATAGCGGGGCGCGGTTCACCATTATATGCCATACACCGCCCTACAGTTATGCACATGTCAATTTGTCAAAGCAAGGAGTTACATGGGATGAGGCCACGATATCTGCAAGATTCTCTCTTAGAAAATGACCCTAAATGGATTGGGGAAATA
>KK502914.1:68534-79537 GCA_000688735.1 Glossina austeni | reverse complement strand
GCAGATGCAAACGATCCTTTCCTTTGAATGAAAAAAGGAAAGCAATGGTTAACCGGCCCGGTTTTTTTTTTTTACAATAATCACACATGGGCGCAAAGTAGCGCTGCAAACAAAGAATTTTTGTTAAACATGTTTTATAATTATATACTCACAAAATCGAAATTACAGCTTCTACGGCTACCTGCGACCAGAGAAATTCAAACGTGAATAGCATAATTTAGATGCAGGTTTTTCTTGAAGGTATTATCTGAAAGTTCATTAAATAGCGAGAAGTGACTCTCCTTCTTTGTGTTTCTCTCCCTCTCTCTCACTGTCTCTCTATGTTTACCGATCGCTCTCACTCTCTGCCTAACTATCTACATATGTCTGTCTGCCTTTTTCAAGTACCTCCTCCGAATTCTTCATATTTCACGAGGCTTACGATGGTGCTTCAACACCCTCCTTGGATTATATATTTAGCTGAAAAATTACAATAAGTTAATGCTAATAAATCAAAAGCTAAATTTAAAAAAGAAATTTCAACGAAAATTATCGGGAAATGTTTGTTAGAAAATTTAGAAACCAAATGCTGAGTAGAAAATCTTTCCAGCATATCTTCCCCGCCAGTATTTTCGTTAAATGCATTTTAATTAAACACAAGCGTAATAATAGTTTCGATAGCAGCCTATGGCCATAGCATTTTTAGCGTCACAAACATAATTTAAATGGCATTTTTTTTTTTTTCAAGATATTATCTTAAATTTTATTTAACAGCAAAATCAGTCCCTTCACCCCTCTGCTTTGTATTTTTATTTTATTTTATTCGTGTATTTTTTCTGTCTTAACGAAAAAAGAAAAAATAAAATAAAAAGAAAAAGAAGAAGAAAAACAGTCTCAACAGGAAATCGAACCGGCTGGTTGCAAGTGATGGATAAATGAAGACAAAAAATACAAGAAAAAGAAACCAGTAATCAGAAGTTGAGAAAAAAACAGCAAAAACGAGCAGCGCAGAAACTCAGGAATAATATAACACGGTTAGAGAAGACCATTAAGAGCATCTATAACAACACAAATAACGTTGGTAGTGAAAAGAAAAAAAAGAAAAGAAGAAAAAAAGAAAAAAAGAAAAACAGAATAAAAACCAAATGACAAAATTTACTCGCTTTTGGGTCTACACTGGATACTCACTACTCTGTATCCAATATATTTTCGTATTCGGTTCAATTTACTCGAGTTTTCCCCACGACACTCTATAAGGTGTTGTGAGATGTATTTTATTTCGTTTTATTTCCAATTTGCAAACCCCAAGGGAAAAGGAGGACAATTGTAGAAAAGTGTTCTCCAATACGGTTCTCTGCTCAGTAAGATTCTCTGCCCAATGACTTTCTTTCTTTATTCAGTTAGGCGCACTGCCCAATAAGGCAGAGAGAGAGCAAACAAGTTTGGCACATTAGCCCGGGCCAACCCGGGACAGAAGTGGAGCAAAAGCTGATAGCTCGTGCTCGGCACTTCCACCGCCTCCGAAAAGTTTATTTGCCTCGATCGAACGCACACGACACCTTGGTTTGGAGACCTCGATCGAAGATAGTTCAAAGTAATTCTTTAAAATCTATTATAATAAGAATTAGAATTTTGCGTTTTTTGGCCTCTTCAACATTATTTCGGTTTGTTAGCTTTAACTGCCATTTTTTGGGTATGATCTATAACTCGCCTTCAAAGTCAACTAAGAATGTATCATAGGAAGAATACATTTGCTGCTTGAAACAATTCTAAATATTTAGAAGGGAAGCAGCTGTGAAGAGACAGCAAAAGCTAGCGAAGCCCTTCGCGTTAAATATTTATAAGGTGTAAGTGCAAGTGTAAACGCGGCTGAGTCGAGTGCGGGGAGCAGCTGTAAACCAAGCAATTCCTATCTGTGTAGCATGCATGTGGGCTCTCATAATCTGTAAAGTGCTGAGTCGAAAAAAATCAATGAGCTCAGCTTAGAAAAATTTTAGTTTTGAAATGCGCCGCATTTATTGCATTCCAAAAAATTTTACTCTAAAAGGAAGCAAAAATTGCTTAATCGGAAAATCAGAGAGAGAGCTATACAAGTAAGCGGGAATACTGCTGAGTCGAGTGCCGATCAGTGCGGCGAGCAGCTGCACTCAAAGCAAATCTTATCTGTGTAGCATGCATGTGGACTCTAAATTGCTACAGTGCAGTCATTATTAGATCGAGCATTCAATCGAATGTAGTTGATCGACTAGCTCTTGAAATTTATTGTATAGGAAGCGGGCTTAATTATTCTAATTAAAAAGAGCTTTGCTACAAGCAGAAATGAAATTCTTTAATAAGAAAGACAAGGATAGAATTGGAGGTGTAAGTCTACGGACTGCTGAGGCGAATAGGATTCATGGCTGATGCTTATGTAGGAATCATAAATATTTATTCTATAATAACTTCAAACACTTTTTCTATAACAAAAGTTAAAATATTTAAAGGGTGGTAAAGGCGGTGCAGTAAATGGATGAATAAATACAGCCGGTGTTTAGGAAAATATTATTTACAAGAAGTGCTCTATTATTAGAATTTTAAAAAAGTTTACTACTAAGGAAAGTGAAACAGTTTGATAGAGAAATCAGTAATAGAGGGTAAATACTGACTGATTTCCTTTTAACGTAATGTTGCTCACTATTTGTATAAATTTGCTTCAAATTAATATAATAAACGGCTCTTTTATGTCGATATTAGTTCGTCAATGGTAGCAAGAGAGATCTTCTCTATTGATCTTCTGAGGCTTAACCTGTATAGCAAACGAAGTGCTGCGCTCTAGCGGAACGTGTATGAAGTTATTTATTTTTAGTGGTAATCTGAAATATATACCCGAAGAAATCTCTATGCGGATAATAAACATTCTGAACGAGTTTTGATTGTAAGTCATCCCAAGTAAATTGGTCTCAACTTTATTCTAACGAATTTCTAAGGCGTCTGATAAGCAATTCTCTGACTATAGAAGACATAACCTGAATGGACTGGCCATCTGAAACAACAAAAAAAAGACAACAACTTCGCCTCTAAATGTTCAAAGTTTGTAGCAAGTCAGCACAGGGTCGGGGCTTTGAGGTAGCCACAAAGAAAAAAGTCCATGGGGGTTGCATCACAAAATCTCGTCGGCCATTTTCCAAATCCACTCCGCTTGCCCTACTTCTCCCTTAGCAAGTCAAGCATAGTAGTGTGACACAGCTCCACCTAATGAAACACTTGTGGGTTTTTCTCTCTCTCTCTCTCTCTCTCTCTCTCTCTCTCTCTCTCTCTATCTCTCTCTCCCTCAAGTAAAGCCGCTTTTCCGCATTGACGAAACCACTAAGACGTATCGCGACTAATGTTGGACAGAGTAATTAACAATTGGAGCTATCAAGTACGTCAGCGTGTTTAAAGCCGTAATGGACCTTTGAAAGGGTATTTTCTTCAGAACGTAACTATAATGTCGGGACTGCAAGGTAAAACGCAAGTTACTTTGATACTTTTAGGTGTTTTTCGTTTTACTCACTTTTTCAAAAGTGTCACAGCTAATGAGACACCCCCTCCCATTATTGAGGGAATTCTACTGTCAGTGTAGAATCGTTACCTGGCGACTCGTTGTTGTTTTGCTAATTTATACTAACGTCAGCTAGAGACACATAGAGATGAAAATGGTCGAATCCATTCTCATATCTCGAACTGCCCTGTTAAGCTGTAAATTAAACCTAAGAAGGGTATCCGTGCGAAGAGGCAAAATTACTTTAATCAAAACCGCGAAAAACAAGTACATGGTAAAAAAGGAAAAAGCAGTCATTAACACTTAAAAAGCAAAGTAAAGAACGAAGAAGAATAAAAGCTGAAATAAAAAATTTAATGCGCTAATGACTTTTTAGAGATAAAATAAACAAAAACACAGATCACTCCATTCGCGCTGACTCTTATGGAGAATTAAAAATGATGAAATCTAGAACGCTCAAGAAATAATAAAAATATTTACCACTGCCATTAAATGACCGCATTTGTTTTAAGTTAAGGCCTTGAATCTCTGTCCGCCGAGATCCTTTTCACTCAGCATTTATTTTGTGAAACAGAAAGTAAACAAAACGAAAACTACAACTAAATGTGTGACAATTAACGTTTGATCAAAAGTATATTTAAACATAAGTACATATATCTGTTTATATATATATATATATATGTATAGTTGCTGTAGTTGCTGTTACATGGATGGATGGGTCTGTCTCGCTCTTAGCTTGCATGTTAATCCCAATTAACCGCAATTAATGAAATGAGTGAACGTTTATGCTTCTTTTTAAAAACGTTTTAAAGCATAATTTTTCACTTTAAAGCCCAATACATGCGTCGTATATGATGCAAGAGACATAACTGTATGATCAAAGATTGTTATGTTTGAGGATGTTTATGGAGTAGCAATGAAACTGGAAGTTAATTTTTTTTATTAATTTTTGTTGTTGTTATTTATTTCTTCTTTTTTTTTTTTTTTTCTTTAATTTCTTAAATAAATTGTGAAAAATGGTTGACTTCGGTTTTTTTTTTTGCTTTTCTCTGGAAAAACAATAAATAAACATTAAAATTACTACATGTGCGCAGGTTTGTATATATATATATATATCTATATATATATGGCTATGTGCGGTTTTCAAAGATCTCTATAGGGGCTCTCTCTCTCTCTCTCTCTCTCTCTCTGTATTCCTCTCTTTCCCTTAGTATTTTGCCTCTTTGCTCGCTTGCCTTTGCAATAGTTTCCAATGGGGTGTAGTTTGGTTGGTTTGGTTTGTTAGCGCGGCTGACACCCAATTGCCCCGAAGCTTAATTGTTTTTAATTAACAACAAGACTAGCAACAACAAAAACAAAAGCAAAAAAAAGCAATAACGTTTTCTACTATAACTGAAATTCCAGAGCAAGCTGCACACGATATTTTCAATTCATATCTTCTCCGGAATATAATCGACCTTACGCCGAAACAAAAACTATCGTCATCAATTCATTTTGTAAGGCCCGTAGCAACAGCAATAATCGCAGCAGCAACATGAATAGACGCATCATGATCACTATTTGTGTGAAATCAATAGCTGTTTTCCCTCCGCTTTGTCAATTCAATTTAGTTTAGTTTTCCAATGAGTAACAAAATATTTTCGAAAAAAGGTTAAATTGCTTAGAAAACTTGCGCTTTGTAATGCCTGCGATGATCATAATGGTGGTGATGATGATGATGATGATGATGACGATAATGATGATGAGGATGATGTGTTGCATAAAATATGATTCATTTACTTTCACTTGAACAAATGACCCTTCATGATTACCGCTCATTGACCAAAGAGAAGCGGTTCGACTTTAGACTTCTTCTCCAATTTATTACTTAAATTTAATAAATTTTTTAATAAGTTTTTTTTCTTTTTTTTTTGTTGAGTTTTTAAAGTTTTCTAACAAGATCATTGTCACGCATCTCTTTGCGAGGGATATTGTTAAGTTGTTGCTACCTTTCAGAAATGTTTTTATTTTTATTTACTTACCTTTTTTTTCTATAAATTTCCTGATTATGTAAATTTTTTGTCGTATTCTTCATAATGACCTTTGAGGTGATCATTGTCACCTTTCAGTGTTATTCTGTTAACTGCGAAATGTGCATTCATTGGGAAAGTTTCTTCCGACCGGAGGTGTGTGCTTATTAATATAAGAAAGGGATCAGTGTATAGGTAAGAAAGTAACTCAAGTTATAAAACATGGGAAAATATTTTAACGACTTTCGTGATTCAACGGAAGGGTTTACAATTTTTTTAAAAAATCTTAAAAAACACCAAGTTAAAGCTCCATAGTGGGACATACAACTACCCAATATCTTACACTACTTTGGGCAATAAAATATTTAAAGTGACACATTGCAGCCATAAGGAGGCTCACTCCTCATAGGAACTTATATATCCTACCGTATAGCCGATAAACGGATCGTTTTTGCCGGATTCGATTCGGTGTGGTAGACAACACTTTGTAATAGCTACACATTTGCATTTGCTGCTAGTCACTCAGTCCTATGCTCGCTTGTTAGTACTCTACGGCTTACTTGCTAGTGCTTATCCTGCTTACAGTCACAGAATTTATTTCTTTGGTCTAAACAAATTGTAATGACAATAATAATAATAATAATAATAATAACAAGTCCAAGTTGTACTTTTGCTTCTGATCGATGTTCTTTTCTACCATGTCATAGTGTAGGCCCGCACCGACTTTAAAAAGTCTTGCTTATTTCGGGTGAATGTTCGTTGTGTAACCACAAGAGAATAAATAAATAAACAATAAAACAGATATGGATGGATCCAAAATAATATCGGTAGCCACACACGATGTATCACTATTTCGGGCCCCCAACCGAATTTTTCAT
The DNA here is from genome assembly GCA_000688735.1 of Glossina austeni. Taxonomy (NCBI): domain Eukaryota; kingdom Metazoa; phylum Arthropoda; class Insecta; order Diptera; family Glossinidae; genus Glossina; species Glossina austeni. Next base: position 73,151 of record KK502914.1, on the reverse strand, counting down.
AGGTATTTATTGGGTAAATTTTTTAGGAGAAATGTGAAAAATTAGTTTCATTTCCTTTTGAAACAGCGTCTCTTTATAGTGAGTGGTGGTACTTGGTGGGAACCCTTAGTGTAAACCACTTTCAGTAATTTCCTCTTTAGACTAAGATATGTTACTGGACCAGTTCTCTATGGCGCACGAAATTACCATAGGTTGTGGAGGACATAATTTTTTTTTTTGAAAGCCCATGAACTGATGCTATGGGTTCAGTTTTTTACCAAATCTTTGAAAGTTCCTAAAATTAGTGATTGCATACAATTTTAATTCGGTACGTGCTACAGGCCTCAGAATTTTCTCCACTCTCTAGCGAGAAAACTATATTTAACTGTTGACGAGTCCGTCATACCTAAAACCTTCTTTTTAAAAGAAATTCAACAAATAGAATAAAAAAAAAAATTAAATTCTTTGCTCTACCAAATAGTGTGAGCGGCTGCATTTTTGGCGAATATACGTAAAAAGTTTGATCGCTATATCCATCCTAGTTTTTGAGTAATCAGCAACATTTTCCGCTTGTGAAAACAGAGGTGTTGTTGGGTTATGTTGTACTGTGGACCTGTGCTTTCAGCATGTTCGTCCATTTTCACCGCTGACTTGGGAGAAACTTGCGAGAAACCAAAAGCCAAAAGCTAAGCTAATATTGAAGCCGATATCGCCATTTTTACAATCAAGAGAATGTTCGCTACAAACGGAGGAACGTACGCCGGACATACTTCAATCGGTTCAGAATTTGATATTATAAGGTCTCTGAAATTTTCTTCTGGGTGTTGCAAACGTGTCGACAATATGAATACACCCCTCATCCTTCGGTAATGGATGTAAAAATGAAAAGATTTTTTTAATAGTCGGTTTTCTACCCGGGAAAGTCATAAACGCGTGAAAAGATTTGTTTGAAAGCGATTAGATAAATGGAAACAACACGCACCTGTAAAAGTCATAAGTTATTGTTTTTAAGTAACTGGCAGCAATTTTTAGAATTTGTATTCACTTTCGTAAAATTTCTATACGTGAATAAGATTTTGTCAATAAATCTATTTTACGTAAGGAATTTACTCCTCGAAATATGGCAAGCGTCCTTACTTCCCCGCAAATTGGAAACATACCATGAGATAGACGCCAAACCTCTTCAAATTTTCATGTCCTTCGTTCGCGTCCAAATTTACCAAAAAATCAATTGATTACTCATACCCTTTATTATACTCGAATCGGTAAAGTCTTGAGCTAAGTAAGATTGTTTCCGATAGACTTCGGATTCGATAATCCGAGTTTTGCTAAAGTCATATATAAACAATTCTGAACCTTTCTTCGGAAATGAGTTACAAGCCAGAAACCAAAATTGTTTATCTTATTTTGTCTAACGTTAATGGTGCTATGATGATGTTAATCGTTCTTCCGTATAATTAGCAATTGTAAGCCAGATCCATATGTGCCAACATTCAGCTTTCTCTCTCAATTATTGCTATAATGAACGTTACAAGAATACATGGGTGGTGAGGTGGGCCGATATTCATGGATTTAATTAGCACATCATGGGTATCAATAACACATACATGTGTACATAGTATGGAATTTGAGTCTCTTAATTCTCACTGGGTTTTATGAACCCAAAGACAACTTCAGCACAGCGTCATTTCTTATTGCAATTCTTACACGTGTGTACATATATATACATGTAATAACATTAAGGAGTAATAACACTAAGGATTGTGCAGCAACTCATCTGCCGAAGTAGTTCTTTAAATACATTTACCTTAAGTTGTATCCTTACAGTTTACAGAGATCGCTTGTAGAGATTTTGGATATATGTTACCTCTAAAGACCTAAAATGTCGTCGAAGCAGGAGCACAATATATGTAGCATTACCTTCCATACAACTAATAAAATGCTATTTAACAATATTCTCTTCGAAGTGTGTGTCGCGGAAAGTGACGGGAATTAAAAAAGTTAAGCTGCCCTCCGTTTTCTCTCGGACAATGATGTGGCTTTGAGTCGCATTTGAACATCGCATTTCCAAAAATTTTATGTGGATTTTCACCTTAAAAAGGCAGTCAACACTGAAAGAATATTCTGGCCTGTGTATGGTAATCTGTTTTTGTCTGGGAATTTAAATTATCGATAGTCACATCGTGGTATGATCGGTTACAAACGTGCGTAGCATAATCAGAGTTAAATTAATAAAATAAGAGACACAAATGTGGGCGGGACACAAATTGTTGAATAGTTGTTACTTAAGAGTAACTTTCTAAAACGATTTAAGACTTTGGCCCCCTCCACCTGTCCGATGTTGGACGTATGTTCAGGCATTTTTGTAGTCCGTCTAAAGGTCGGAATTTTGGAATTATTTCGATGACCTTTTGGAAAGAAACACTTCTAAGAGCAAAACGTTCTTACGCCCCTCTAGAATGACTACGATTAGCTCGACGAGAGTATTTCTAAATTGGTGGAAATTAACAAAATACACAAAAACAAGTTGATTGAGTTATTGTTGCTTATTAGGCACGTATGACGAGCAGACTATATATAGCCCAAGGAAAAAATCGAAAAAATCTATCGTTGCATTCTTTCGATATATCGTAAGCACAAAAGTAATAAAAAGCAAAGATGAATAGTTTTATTGTTTAGACTTATGTCGCGAAACTATCTTTGTTAAACTGTATTTAACTGGTAATGTCTCTCATAGCGGATATCAGATAAATAAATTTTTACTATTCGTTACAAGCCCAGGCAACATTGCGTTCAGCTATTTAAATAGAAAGAGAAGCGTTTTAATCGCGTTGCCAATCATTTTATGGTTACAGTTTAGTTATAAAACCTGATGAAATAATTTATCTTCATTTTACCGTTACTTTGGCTTGATTTCTTACGTAATACAAGTCTTATAGAATACTAAAAAAAAAATGCTTAAAAGTTATTTTCATTAAAATGCATATTTTCAATTTTAACGAGTCGGCTAAAATGAAAAACGAATTCCACGTTACCGATGATGACACTGCGTTCTCTACGCAGATGATAAGGATATATTAGTTTTGTTAATTTGTTGGTGGGATTAAAAGAAAAGAAGCAGAAACATCCTCATAAGCATTACAAAGCATAACTACGCTTGAAGGCTGATTCAGTCAAAACTCTCTTCTTGTCTACGACTGTCACTTCTCCTAACCTTCTTAAGTCCATGTATTCGAGATCAAAAATTATATTCAATGCAGATCTCATTCCATTGCTAGGCATAAAATGAAGGAAAAAGAGCGTAAGTCTTCCGCAAGAATCAAGAGAAACATTTCAACCAACTTTACTTTCTGATACGTTAGCAGGAGGGAGTAGTAGTAAGCGTGATGATGCTTTTGGAAATCCATCGAAACTTTTTATGTAGGGTGCAAATGTTTCAAGTTAAAATATCACAAATACATTCAAAAGGAATGTGTATTTGCCTCAAGTGATAGGTGTCCAAGAGTCGTTTATAAGCGACTAATTATTTATTTTAAATTTATTTCATCAAAACAAATATCGATCGCGCGTAACTCTACGTTCTTGTAAAATAGCTGAGTTTGCGGCAACAAAAACCTTTGTTAACATGTCGTTCACGTATTAAAGCCGTTGGAATACAAATGTAATAAATCGTTGCTATAAGTTGTTACTTGGTATGTTGTTACTATTATTGTATTTTACTGCAGTAAACACGTCTACACAAACGTAAAGGTATGTGGTGTGGTTCAAGTTGTCAAAAGTCTTTTGCTGACTCCCCACCAAAGTGATCAGCGAAAAATGAAAATAAATAAAAAAAAAAAACCAAAAAAGTGCTCAAAAATGTTTTTTTTTCTCCTGCTAACATACATTAAAACAAAAACATACAAACGTTCGTCTGGATATACAGTACTTTCTACTTAAGGGAGCCGCTCTTGCGACAACACTATTAATACTATAATGAGTCCAATGGTCCTACAAGTTGTAATTAACAATCCCTGTCGTACATATACACGAGGCAAAACGAAGAACAAGCCTTATTTAGGCGAATACAATCATCCCTCAATATGCCACATAAAAAATAAAACGCTAACACAAACGCTTTAGAGTTCCATCCATTAGCTTTTGAGAACCTAGTTCCGGTCAGCGAAAATGAAGACAGTACACTGCAACTAAATTAAAGTCTCCTTAAAACTAAGAACCTGACATCGACGTTAAGAACCCGGTAATCATTTGCTCTGATATTTATCTTTAAGATACCGCAAGTAACCAGAAAAGCAACATGTTTTTCTGCTGCAAATAACGCACTGTGCAGAGTCTCAACAAAGGTACATATTTGTCTATCCTCTGCTGTCTATAATATCTGTTCAACCGACTTGAGCAACGCTTTGTAAAAATTAAAAGCTTAAACCACGTGATAGATATGAAATGATAGAAGAGAGCATCTATCAGAAGTATCAGCAAAGTTTAAAGTGATCAGTTTAAGTAAAAAATGTTCAGTTGAAAGTGAAGAGGTCTTATAGGTTTTTTTAGACTTAAAGGATTACAAAGGAACCTTTGTTTTATGTATAGATGACCAACCACGCAGGCAATGTCTCTTCATCGCTGCGAATGCTCGCTGAC
>KK502914.1:30964-60535 GCA_000688735.1 Glossina austeni | reverse complement strand
ATATATATATATATATATATATATATGTATGTTACACCCTCCGATCCTAGCGATTTGCTCAACTGTTGCAAATGCAGCTGTTTTAGCTTTTGTCTTGTATGCTGCTGTTGCTGTTTTAGATGAACAGCAAAAATGGAACCACTGACCATAACGGTGCAACAGGCTTTCGTTGAAATATACAAAGCACACACAAAAAAAAAAAAAAATGAAAAAAGCACAACAGTTACCACAACAACTCATGTAAACACACTTACACATACACTTATATGGATACGAAATATATAGATGTATATATGTAATATTATAGATCACAAAAGATCACACAGATGTATATAGATGTTCTTATATCACGTATATATACTTAATATATATGTTTAGAAGTTTGTGCAAGTTTCAATTCTTTCTTTTTCGTTGTTTATAACTTCTGTACAGCATAGTGCGGGTGATGTTTTCATTGCGATGTTTATTCACTGTGAAAGCCTGCTTTTACTGTTGCTGCTGCTGCTGCTGCTGCTGCTGCTGCGGCTGCGGCTGTAGTATGTCTTGCCAACAACACGCACACTTATATACTGTATTGTCAATACCTTATACAATACCTTATAAATATGTACACACACACACACACACACACACACACATACACACTTTTATGATCTATAAAATAAAATCTCATATAACTTCACATATGCGATGACAGCAGATGGCACAATTCTTTGTTGCTTTTTAAATGTCGAACTACTGTTTCAATATTTTCTCTGGCAAAGATGACTTTGGTAACCTGATCCTTCCAAGATTTCCTGAGTGTGAGAAAATTCAAAAATCGGTAGCATTTCAAATTTTATGTTGAAAGCAAATGTTGAAAATAATGTAAGAATTTTTTTGAAATAAAAAAAAATGTGCCTCTCAAGGATTGCAAAAAAATGTTGAGGTTTCAATTTGGTTTTAATTTATTTTAAATTTCAGAAATAATACAAGATTTTTTCTTCATGACTTCTTTTGTTTTCTTAACTTATTTGCAATATTACGTTAAAAGTAGACGTTGGAAATAATATAAGAATTTCTGTGTTTTCAATTTTAGCAAAGCCTTTCAAGAATCACAAAAACGTGAAATTTTTTCTTCATTTTTTTTAAAATTTAATAATAAAAGTAAACGTCGGAGGTGGGTTGTTTTTTTTTAAATATTTACTGAAGGCTTTACGAAACTTTTCGGAAGCTTTCTTAAAGAGTTTTCGTGAATCCTTTCCAAGGGGTTTCGAAAGCTCTTTAAGTATTTCAAATTGATTCTCAGCTCGTCCCATATTTTTCACTAAAGCCAAACATTAAAGATATTAAGGGAACTTTTCTTTCCAGAAAATTATTTAATTATAAAAGCGTGACAAATCGCTTTTCCCAAGCTCGCAAAACTTTTTTCAATTTCATCAAAAATTATCCGAGCACCACATGAAGGGGTTTGCCTTCGTCGTCGGCCAGGATGACTCTCATCGACTGACTGACTGATTTTAATTGCACAACTTCTGCAATAGAGTTACGCCAAATTGTTTTGGCGAATTTCGAATTTCTTATGTTTTTTTTTTAACTAAAATATTCAATTTATTAATGATTTTCATTTATTATTGTTGTAAACGTACAAGTGGTTTTCTTAAGTTGAAGCTTTCGGAAAAATTTCAACAACGAAAGGCTGTCATTACACTAACAGCAAGAAAGTTTCTATCTCCAAGTAAAATGAATTGCTTTGTCAATGATTCTGTTTATTATTTTTTATATTTTCTGTTTATTAAATACGCGATGAGAAACGAGTACTTAGAGAATTAATTTTATATCTTTATTATTATTCGCTACGAACTCGAACGTTTGTCTATCGTTTTTTTAAAGAAATATATCCCGGCATACAGTCATGCGTAAATTTTACATAAACAGGCAAGCATACGCAAATAGTTTCTCTTCGGTTATCACATTTATAGATGTCTTGAGATAACAATTCTTTTCATTACATGCATAGTTCACTTTGAATTTTAAATAAAAAGCTTTTTTTCTTAGGCTTATGACCGCAATTTATTCTTACTTTTTTCATTTCTCTACAGACTGAGAGAGCTCCTTTTCCAGGAGAGCAAATCTATGCAATAGCTCGGCACATTCTTATACCCTACGCTATTTGTGGTAATGTATGCACCATCCAGCAGGATTTGAGATAAATCTACCTTTTATTATCTCGATCGATTCAAAGGCACTTTCTCAATCTATTTAAGCTTGTCTGTCCGTCTGTCCATCTTGTTTTACGGTGAGCCAAGACACATTGTAGTCTTTGTACTTTATCCTAATTCATATACACACTCATTCATAATTCGTTGTTGGCAAACGAGGAAATTCTTGATACTTAACCTGCAGATTCGCACCTGCGCTCATAAACATCAAATACAGCTCAAAAACCCATTGAATATATGAATTCTTTGTATTCACAACACGGCAGAAGCTGCTTCTGATTGGATCCTTTCCTTATCTGACTTTTTACCTTTTCGAAATTAAAAAATTGGAAAATTTGAAAAATAATTGTGCTCGTTAGACTCGCTATTACGCAAATTAAAAAACTTTTACTAAATAAACAAATATTTATATTGTATTCAGTCAGGCCGGTTTTGTAAATATAAAACGTTGCAGTCGAGAAAGGCCGACCAAATATCACTTTGCTTAGTTCTAAATTCTTACAAGCTTACATTACGGTAGATTCTAATACCTTACCACAAAGTATATAAATTCTTGGCCAGTTTCGAATTTGGATTGCGGTTGTCCATCTCTCCGACATCTGTCGTAAACATTCCCCCGTTAGGCAAACTAAAGTTATCGCCTATAAATTTGCAAAAGAATTTTGAAATGACATAAACTTTGCAAAGGAAAGGCCTACAACGCCCACGCGCCTATGCGATAAGAATTCTACTTACACCCCTTAGAATTTTACAACTCACAGTAATAGCTGTGGGTTCTAATACCACTCAGGATGTTTTAGAAAACCAGTGAATTCCTTTTGAATGGTCGCAACTGATGAGGACAACGATCGATTCTATCAAGCTGTAACTCACAGATACTAGTGTCCGGAAGAGTTGATGCCAATATCAGTATCTGACAGATTAACTTTGTCGAAAACGGAACATGCCTTCACAAGCGATTACGAAGTAACCGTGAGTGTAGGAAAAGCACTTATCCAGAAGACAACATCAGCGATTCTCAAGTCGTATATATATGTGTTTCATCAGACCTCTTTCTTCAGTCCCTAAAATATTTTTTCTTGTATTTTACACTTTAACATACACATATATTAAATTTAATGTCAGGAATTTGGTATAAATCTTTATCAGGCCCGTAGAAAACTTCCATACAAAGACCATTTTGCCATCAACAAAAAACAGTAGGATTTTTAAATATTTTGGCTTGAGCTGGTAGATAAACCAAATCCACCTCAAGGCTACTGCACCTTCCTTTCTTTTTGCTTGGCTTTCCTGAATTCTCAGCATATCTACGCAATGAACTAAATTTACCTTTATTTCCTTGTACGCGCATATCTTTCTAATCATATTAATTACATATGGATGATGCGTTTCTAGCCGGAAGGTAACAACGGGTGTTCGTGTAAAAGACAAATCATTTACAATTTCTAGAAAATAGAAAACTGACGCTTTATAAGAAAAAGACAGCATCCGGTTGCATCTAACGTAATACACAAAGATATGTGATAGAAGAAATTTTCTTCCAAATAAATGCAACAGAATCCTAGAGATTCATACGAAGCCTGTGACGCGCTTCGGGGCATGCATACATACGTATGTATTAATAATATATACGTACGTACGTACATACATATTGTGCAATTATTATCTTAAGACATTCTTCAAGTGTTGCGCACACTACATCATAAAGTGGTCAAAAGAGTAGGCTGCGGTATCGTTAAGCCGGGCTTGTGATGATAGAAAAAAAGTGAAAAATAATCTGTATCAGAAAACGTGTTTTTTATTAACTTTTTTTCTCCCTTTTTTTTTGTCTCTTTTTGCTTACAACGGAAGTAATTTGTGGTGCCTGTTATTTAGCTGCGTATCTGCTCAAAGTAGCTAAACAATATTATTTTTACAAATTGTTTTTTAAAATTATTATCATTGCTGCACAACTAGCAGTGCAGCAGTACATCGCTTTATGACACAAAATTACTTATTGCGTATCAATGATTTGATAGAGTTGTGCGAATTTTCTGCACAATTATCGTTATATACAAGCCACCACCAAGCAATAATAATAATTATTAGTAAATTACTTGAATATTTTTTGTAAAAATAATTTTCTATTAAACTTGCATTCAGTGAAAAACTAATTTGCTGAGAATTTAGGTTAATTTCAAAATAATTGAAATTTCGTAATAGCGGGACAATTATTTACAAAATTTCTGTTTAATTGTGCTGAAAAAAAAAAAAAAAAAAAAAAAATTGCTTAGCAAAACAAGTAAACGTTGAAATTTAAACAAACAATTACCAGACTTTATAGTCATCAAAATACACACATGCATGTAATGAATCTCTACAGCAAATGAAATAATACTTCATTTCTATCCAGCAGTAAGTGGCATTAAATAAGTAGAAAAAAAATTCTTGAATTTTTATAGAAAATATTTTAAAACATTTTTCAAATTTTTTTTTTTTCTTACGTTTCGTATGATTACTTAACCATGATCACTGAGATTACTATGATCGCTGCTTAATATATGGTGACCTCAAGGCCATCAACGATAAGCCACTGACAATAAATTCAATATGTGCTTTAAAATATGAAGTTTTAACCACAAAAAGACAAAAAAAATATGTATAAGAAAAAACTGGCATGCAAGTCTTAACGAATTTTGTGATAGCGATTATGGAAACGGAAATATTTGCAAAGAAAAGCAAATACAAAATTGCGCGCAATGTAGAGACTTTTCATCATGGAACTAATGCATGATGCAGCTTAAATGGTTACAGGCGTTGTGCCTGCTGAGCATAACTGAGCAGATAAAAGTCACTGTCAGCAAGTCCGTGTTCGCAAGGCCCAAGTTTAGTGCGATTTGGGACCATATTCAGTCGTAACTTACAGTAAGGATTGCGGCGACTCGCTTCCTATCCTCCCTATCTGTATCTCTTTATCGCTCTTCCACTCCAATAAGCATCACCGTGAGGGGCTTAACCTGAACGATCGATCAAATTAAAAAAAATAATACCGCCATCCTTCATGACTGCTTTGTAATCGTAAAACTAGGGTCTAGTTTAATTTCAACCACTTGTGTGAAAATTGGTAGTTAAAGGAGGAATCGAAATGCTTTTGATTTGTTATTGTTTAAAATTTCACTTGCTTCTTGAATGGAGACAGTAGTGACAGTGCTTGTCTTCCCAAATTCGTCTTCACAAAGTTCTTATATCAATTTCGCCGATGTACTTAAACTGCGCTACATTTGCATTTTCGAAAAATATTTCCTCGAGTAACAAACGCGACGACAAATTGTGCACGGGCATCTTCCAGTAACAGACTTAAAAAAAAAAAAATGCAAGAATATGATCTTATCGAGAGGTTGTTATGTAACGTAATTGAATTTCAAATTAAAAAGCAAGTAAACTGTAGTTATTTAACCTAATTGCGTTTGAAGTCAAGACGCAACTGTACTTCTTAGATAAGTAGTAAAATTTGGTTGCAATAATCCGTAAGTTTGCCACTTTTCTCTTTTCTTTTTAATGTGACCAATCAGTCAGGGGATGTGTCCCTTTCGTGTAACAAGGCGACTGCCAGAAAGAAGGGAGACAGAGAGACAAATGGGAGGAACTTGCCGCAGTATAGTGGACTACGGCTGCGACCAAAGTGTAAACTCTGGCGCACTTGGGATTTAAACGCGCGAGCTTCGCTACTCATGTGGAGCTAATACTATGTTACTGCGTACTCTGACACAGGAGTAATGACGGCAATGAAAGTATAATTGCAGTATTTCTATACCGACAAATTATTCTTTCTGTTACTATCTGTGTTCCCTCTTTTATGACCAATGTTTGTAAACTATGTTCTCTTCAGCTAGTCGCTTGTTTTATTAGAGACACTTTCAGGTGATGCTAAATCTTAAGCAATCTTATTTAAATTGCATAAATACATGCACATGGGCTGGCAAAGGTTGCACTCAACTCGTTTCTTTTTTTTCTATGTGGATTAGTCAGACATCTGTGGCCATTACTTTTCGCTTACACTTAATTTATGTTTTTCTAATCACAGCCGAGAGTATATTATAATTTCCAAATGGGTGGAATGCCTGTAAATATGCGCAAGAGACCGTCATAGTTACATATATACAGTACATGCAAACATCAAATGAAAGAATTAAAGTTTTATATAGCGTGCTACAGTGCTACTTATACGCTCTCTTAAAAAATGGCGGAGAAAGGGAAAGTTACAGATTTATTCAGTGCCCTCAGGTGTTGCAGTACTACCACTACTCCAGTGGTGGAGTCAAATTCGTATACATAGGCCGATTTCTAAGAGAGCCTGTAAGTGGTACAGTAGGCCGCTTACCAAAGATATACATTTTTCTGTCCTCAAGCTATACGTACTTTATACAAGTGGGTATATATAAGTACATTACCTCGGTAAAGCATACACAACATAGTTTCTTGGAGCTTGAATAGGTGTAACTCCGTGGCAAGCCAATCAATTTTTTAGTTGCTTTGCCTTTCATTACGCGACATATTTACTATATGTATTTATATATATACGTGTTAGGTACAGGAAGGAGTATTGAGACATTTTGGTCACTAGATGATGTTTGGTCTTTCGTCGTATCATCATATCTCGTGCAACACTGGTTAAGTTGCACTATACTGACGTGGATTTGAAGGTTGACCTTCTAGTCCACACTCTTTCTGAAGGTAGTTTTCCCTTATATCCCGCCAGCAGCGTCAAAAATGAGTGAAAATTGGTGATGCTTCTTCGCTTATTGAAGAAAAAGTCCACCAATAATTCGCCATAGATTAAATTCTTACTTTTGTAAAAAAAGTTTAATGAACTGATTTCGCTCATTTTCTCGCTATTTAACAACCTAAGAATGATTAACTGTCAGCAGCAATTCACTGGAGTGTGATAACGTCTCCGCTGTATTCATCAGAAAATCCTCCTTTCGATTGATCCTATTGAGCCTATCCGAACGGGCTTACCAGGACCACTTCTTATGGCGGTGCTTAAACGATGGGTCACTTTTTGTGATTAGCTTTAAAAAAGTCAGCCGCCTTTTCGGAGCGCAGATCATATGCGTTCATGAAGATGGCAAACATGTAAGGACAGCAATGGAAGTACTTTTCATCCATGTCTTGAAATATTACGTTTTTTTTCATAAAAAAAAAATGCTAACAAGAAAATATTGTATATCCATACCTAACGAATTGAAAGAAGTGAGATGCCAACGGTTGTTTTTTAAACTTTTCTTCACCGAAAATATTCTCTTTTAACTGCTATCGCTAAACAGTCTTCCGTCGTTTCTATTGGTATTTGTGTGTATTTATGGTTCGGTTAAAGCCCAAGTCTATTGTTGTGTTTTTGCTAATTAAAATTCTTAGAAAATTCTCAAGTCAAATGTTATCATTCATTATCTTCTAGAAAAACAAGCCCATATGTGTTTATTAACATATTGGAGAACATGTTCTAAGAAAATGAAAACAACAATAATCCTATAAAATGAATAGGAAAGCGGTGACCCCTCCTATCTGGCACATTAAAGAGATTATGTGCTTACAGTACAAGTAAGGAAAGAAATTTACAATTGATTTGTAAACAGGAACGCCAACGACAACAACAGAGACAACAGTGAAGCAACAGCAACAACAGCAGCTTGAGAAAAGCCTAAAGAAAAGCAAAACAAATATAAAACGATAGCTTAAAATGTTTTGTACATTTTTTGTACTCCCTCTTAGAATTATCTGGCTTTTTGACGACTCTTACATTAAAATAATTTATTACTTTAAGTATTAAGCGTCTTGGAGGAGCCATTCTTTAAAACTCTCTTCTCTTATTGCAAAGAATCCCGCACTTATTTTATTTTCATTTATTTGTTCTTTTTTTTTTTTTTTTTTTTTTTTTTTTTTGTTCTCTTTTGTCCGTTTGTATACAAATTTATTCTTTTTGTAAAAGTCACGCAAATCAATCAAAATAATTTATATATAAATTTTTTTTTTTTTTTTTTTTTGAAATTTACATTAAAAGAAGAAGAGACTTCTTTACAACCATGTTTTGAAAGAAAGACGAGCTTTTGTTTTTGCGTTTATATGGCTGATCGCTTGTAAGGGTCTTTGTTTAACCAGCGAGTATCGTTTAGAATGACAACAACAACAATAATAAGAGCAACAAGCCTTGATTTGAGGCATTCACGTTCGTATATACACATATGTGTATATATATATATAGAGATGAACATGCAACATGAGCATATGTATGAAGATGACATCATTTAAAAAGCATAACCAGATATCCAGTAAGACTTTCTATCTGTAAATCATAGAGATCATCGTACAATTAATTTCATTTCATACATCACCAGCCATTCTCAACTTTGCAATAATTGAAAGCGGGAAAGAGAAGGGGCTAAGTCTTTTCCTTTTCCTTTTTTTTTTTGTCATTCTATAAGGGAACTGCAGGAAAAAACCTCCAGTAGTTGAAGCTCTTCGGTTTTTAATTATAAGCAACAATAACAACAGCAAGAAGAGGAGATGAAAAACTGAAAAAAAGCAAAACGAAGCAAAGCGTAATGAAAAAGTAGTAGAGTTAGTAGTGGCGGATAGTTAGAGAGATACAAAAATCACAATCACAAATTCATGTTAAGCATTTTCATCTAAAAATGGTCAATGACCATAAGCGGCAACTTGTTGATGTTGTCGATCGCTGTTGCTGGCCTGGCCTGTTGGATCATTTTCTTGTTGCCAGTGATGTGAGTTGGGGTTCATCTAAAAAAAACAACATGTTGCCTAATTTGTGCTTGCAGCAACGACAATAACAGCAGCAAGCACTTTAACGACATTAACAACCAAAAAAAAAAAAAAAAAAAAAAAAATTAAAAAATAAATAAATAAAAACTCCATCCTTTACAATGAAGACAAAACACCAATTTAGTCGAATAGCATAAAAACTATTACGGCTCACATTAATAAAATAGACATTTACAACACACATTTATGTACGCGTACGTTTGTGCTTTGTGTGTAATGGGTTGATGACTTAGCTAAAAAGCTAACCAAACAACTACTAACTGACGACATTTATTAATGATCTTTAGAAGAGCGAAGAGGACGGAATGTATACATTTTTTTGCGGAATTTTTTTTTGAGTTCAACTTTCGTATAGAATATTGCTTAAGGTTCAATTATAATATTTAATTAAGATAACTTCCTTTTCTTCACTGTTACTTAACTTAAGCTAAAATTAGATTTCAAATCTAAAAAAAAAAAAAAATTATTTTTTAACTTGATCGAGTCATGCTTTTCTTGCTGCACGCAAATCTTATTAACAGCGGTCGCGTAAGCTTCTAAAAGCGTTTGATATCAATTAAAACTGTTGGCTCTGCTTGAACTTTGCTATGTACCGTCTTGATGAGGAAAAAAAGAAAAATGATCAAACCTCGATATACACGATCCGTCCACTTTCATAGCGGAATAAGTTCGTTGTTTTTTTTAAATTTTTCATAGGAAATTTGTTCATAAATATTTATTTTTACTTGGCAACGTTTATATTTTTATATGTTTTGTATACACAATAAACATATGTATTATTTTTTGATGGTTTGCATAATTGTAACACCGTTCAAAAATTGAATCTATTTTTTTTTTTTTTTGATGCGCACACCTTAAGAATGTAATTCTTTTTTGGGTCAGCAATTACAAACCGCTTCAAAAATATAAATACTCCATCGAAGAATAGCATTGTTGCCAGATTCAACTTTTGAAGAATGAGCTTAGGCCACTTTCAAACTAAGCGGCGTTTATAATGACGTGTGTGTTTTATGTATGGATTAGCTGGGTGTTGTTGTCCTTTCCACTAAGAGAGGAGAGTGTGGTAACGGAAAGCGGTAATTTTTTAGAGGAGCGTCCCGATCCTGTCACGACCCTAACGAAAAATTGAAATCAGTATAATCCGTAATGATCCCGAGCCAATAGCACGTAGATCTGTAAGGAGTTAAGGGAATATTTACGTTGTAAGCGGCAAAGTTCATGAGCTTCCCAATTTTTTGAGCTCTTCCCACGAACTTTATCCCCTTCTGAAATTGCTTTGGGATATGTCTCAGAAAGACAAGACTGGAAAGCAACAAGCTTTCAAAAAGATACTGAGATGCAACGCACAAAAATGCCAACTTAAGAAGAGGCGTCTGACATTTGTTTAATTTACAAGACTTGATGGCTAAAGGTGTAGAAGTCAGAAAAATCCGCGTGTTTTCGCACGTCCATACTTCTCTCAGTATTTACAAGATATTCTTGAGAGTTGGAGTAGCAAAGTCTTTGATTGCTTTTACTTATAGGTAAGAATGGCGACTACTAAGTTAGTGTTCGCGGGTTCAAATCTCAGGTCTATCTTTTTTTCTGGCTTCTTCCCGACCATGACCGTGCTACACGAATATCTTCTGAGTGGATTGGTGATATGAAAAAAAAAAGAACAAATTTTCCTATAAATCTTTTTTGTAGTGTCAGATGAGATTCGCAATATTTGTATTTCATACAAGATCGTATTCTTATGTGGTTTAAATAGCGAAGGGATATTATTATAGGTTAGAATATATATAAAGCAAACATTAAGATGTTTGCGCAAGTGATGCTAAAATGTTAGAAAATTTCTTAACAATTTTGTAGAAAATTTTTATATTTATTTCGTGGGAAACAATATAGCGATCGCAATATGGTTCCATAAGAAATTTTGAAAAACGTTTGGTTTAGTTTGGTCTTTTTCTTTAAAAATTTCAGCTGTTTCCGAAACGTAAACATGTATGTGTATACATGTATCTTAAGTGGATGGAAAACATTGTTTTCCCCTCAAATATCTTATTATCAGTTAAAGTAATGATGCTAGCATTAAATACTACATCTGGATAAAAAGCATAAGAGATATAGCCGTAACAAATATGAAATTTAAAACAATACAAACATGTGTACGATAATACATAACCAAATGCTGTATGCTGTATGATAGATATCTCTATGTGAATATAAATATCTATGCGAGTGCATGTGTACATTAAAGTTCTCACGCATGTTTTTTCTTCTTTTTTTTTTTCATATGTCTTCCATGCACTTACGCTATTTTTTCCAAAAAAAACGAAGAGAAAAAAACCAGAGATATATGCCAAATACCGCCCATGACAAATAATGTTTGTATGGCTGTACAGCAAAAGCAAATTGTAACATATTAAACTTTGTTTATTTATTATTCTTTTTTTTTTTAATTTCTGTAATGAATTTTTTTTTTTTTTTTTTAATATTTTTTTTATACATATGGTAAATGAATATGAGAATTTTATTTTGTTTTTTGTTTTTCCGTAGTTCGCATTCTGTTGAACAACATTCATTGCCAAACGCTTTAATATTTTCACTTAACTTGAAGTTGTTTATGGTATTTGTTTGTTGTTTATTTATTCATTCGGTCTCTTATTTTTCGTTTCTTATCATATTGATCATGAGAATGATCATATGCTACATTAAAATGACATTTATAAGGGTTGCGTTCATCCAAAACAACTTACGATAATGATACGTTCGTTTTTTTTTAAATACTCTGACACTTCGTTCGAAAGATTGCAACACAATTTCATTTAAAAAGTTTTATATAATTTTCTATTTTGAAATTTATTACCATCTAGAGGGCATGCGATAGAAAGCCGAATGTAATCAACACTTAATTGGTAGAAGAAATGATGATACAAATGATGTTGTATTGGAAAGAAAAGCTCATCTTAATTGATTAGTTATGGCTCGAGTATTGTTCAAACATTGGGACAAAGATAAATATTGCTTGTGAGCATTCATTTAATCTGAAATCGAAGCATAGCTTAAACGCCCGTGAAGTGAGTTTGGTGAGTGAGAATGAAAACAATTACATAAAATTTAACCTGAATGTAATGAAAAGTATCAGGCAGACGTGGTGGTCCCTTTTGGCGCTTGGTTTGTCCAAGAATTAGCTGAATACTGACTGTTTCCAAGATTAGCACAACCTTTTCTGTTATTATATTTTATCTCTAGCGTCCTAAGGTACTCGTTATCGAGAAGAAATCATTCAGAACTTCGGACAAGTGCAAGTGTACCATAGCGTTCCGTAACCAAAATCTGTATAAATGTTACCGGTAGAAGCAGTTAAGCTTTAGAAAAAAACAACTATCCTTAAGCGAATAAACATTACAGATCCGAGTCACACTTCTTATAGGGGAGCGGTAAGGGCATTTCTGCCTTGATATGTACGGCAAGCAATCCCACATCAGTAAGTTTTCAATGGGGTTACAGAGATTTCTTGAGGTATCTAATAGAATGCATACAAAGTGATTACAGTTTTCTCTTGCATTTAGCGATTAGTTTCTTTTATCACTTGATAAGTACTTTCCACGCTTGGGAATAAGTAATGCTTCCGTCATAATCATTAGATTGACGTGATTATTATTCTCCTTTTCGTCTTTTTGGGAGAATTTACTTTACCAAGAGTTGAACAACGGCGTAACGATTTAAAGGTCGCACGGACTTGCCTATCATTTGCTTCTCTTTGGATCAAACACAACTTCCAGTTAATATTTCAAGCCGTAATAACTTCCCGCTGGAATTGACACAATTTAATTTCTTCCTTTCCATTTTCTAAGTGGTCTTAGTTCCGTCTTGCTCTCTCTCTGCGTCTTTCTTTCATCTTTTTCACTCAGCATTTCCTAAGAAATGTTTTCATTTAAGATATGTTTTCAGTGTCATGTGAGAAAAGTATTCCCTTTCTTTTCTGTATCTTTCTTCGCCAGTGTCATAATTATAATTTTTTTGTTTTTGTTGTGTTTTTATAATAATTTGCACTTAAAAGAATTGTAAATGTATGCACAACGGAACAGCGTGTGAATTTTTATCTATGCAACTGCAAGAGCATGTGTTAGGCTTCACCATATATATATTGCTTTTAACTGTTGCATTGTGTGTTGTCTGTTGTTGCAGCGAAAGTAATCAAAGAGTGTTGTCAACTTTTAATTATTGGTGTAATAATATCTTTCTAAATTAAATTGTTACTTCCTTCGCGCAGAACGCTTGATGGAAAGTAGAGCGTGCATGATATGAAGAAAGAAGAGAAAAAGAAATGAAATAAAGTCAAAAGTAAAGCAAAAGATTCTAAGTGAAGTACCGTAGAGACGATTTCGCTTAATTCACTTTATTTTTATCGTCATGTTTTTGTTCTTTTCATTTTGTAAATTTTATTTATATTTTTGTCTCTTATTTTTTTTCCAGGTGAGTGAACATTCGGTCACAAAATCCAAGCTACCAAGCATTTATGCAAATAACTCACGAAGACGTTGAATAACGATAAGTAAGTTGAAGAGCTATTGTTTTGCTTTGTTTGCATTTGAATAAAGGACAACGTATAAGGACGTGAAGTTAATCTAGTTAAGGTTGAAAAGATTTCAAAAATTGCCCATAACGAACGAATTCGTCATGCATAGCCTGAGTTTAACTAAAGCGAAAGCAAACTAGGCTTGACACCAAACGACAGTTGAACTACAAAAGACGTAAGACGTAGGACTCCTTTTAGTAGTCCAGAATGCAGAAAATTAAATCCTATCCCCTAAGAGTAGGAATCGGAGTAGTTACAGAAGAATTTTTGCCGTTTTGGGATATTTGGATAATGTCTAAAGAATTAATTATTTAAGCAATAAGCATAGGAAAGCTGAGACCGCCTTTAAGTAGGATGAAACGATTTAAAACTTATAGCAAACAGACATCGGATCGTTTTCTTACGATTGTTCCTTTAAAACAGCAAAGATGATACAAACGACTAGTGGCCGATCACAACGCCTGAATACACGCCTCACTTTTAGTAGTATTTGTTATAGTAGTGACAAAAAATGCACGATCTGGCTTAAGTATACAAGACGGATCTAATAAGTTCGAATCTAACATAATATGTAATAAGCAGAGAAAAGTTCAGAACCTCTTTAATTTGAGGGTTTCTAGAGAATTAAAATTTATTACCAATAGAAGTAGTCCCAAAGAAAACAAGATCGGCAGTCCGTAGGGGACCTGCTTAAAATCCTAAAAATTGCAATCCAGGGGCATTTGCGAATAGTGACGAAATATTGCCAATACTGCCAACTGCCAACAAGTATTCAAAATATTAGTTTTTTTCCTGTATATGAGCAGCCAAGCAAAGCACGTGCAAATATTTTTTATATCCACACAACCGTTGTCCTGAGTATGTTACTGAAACAGTAAAGAATGTATTTATGACAAAAGAAACATTTGTTGTTATGCCAGTAGCGTCTCTAACCCTAGTATTTACATTAGGCTTAATGTGAACATAGTGCGTAGTGAAATTGAATGTTTTTCCGTTTTAAGGAAATGGTAGAAGTTTCGCCATTACTTTTCGCTTCTTTTTGCTAGCATATTAACTTGGTTTCGGAAGAATAACTCGTTTTTTTAGGCTAAACACTAATTGTAAATAATTATAATAAAGTATTTTTTAATTATACGTTATATAGCTCTTCATAAATATAATAAATACAACCCATAACACAGATAACATATATATGGTACAAAAGTTTTGCGAATTATATAAATAAATAGAACCAGTTTTGATCTAGAACATAGAATAAGAACGAGTTAAAACGTACAGACGATCAAGACCGATCGTTAAATACTCTCTAATATTTCAGAATTAAGAATTTAACAAAAATCATTAATTTTAGATGCATAGGAATAACTATGAGGGATTCTTTGTTTTAGAGAATTCCAAATGTACCATTATCCAGGTCCAGTATAATTGAGTCCTTTTTTTCTGACTTAAACAACTTATTAATCTTTCATAAGGTAGCAAGCAACTCGACTCGATTATCCTACAAAGGCTTACTTTCCATTAGTGCTCTTATATGGGACTGAGTAGTACAAATTCAGAATAGAGTAATTTTTGACAGCAAGTGACTTGTGTCGAAAGCATCCTATGTTTCTTGTTTTTTGTGTGACAAATTTTTTTATTGAAAAAACTTGATATTGGAGAATTTTATTGTGACAACGGCTGCACAACACCAGATTTGATACAAAGTCACGAAAGCTATGACAAGACAACACATCGTTTTCTCTTAAGACTCGGGAAGGAACAGAACGTTAGATTAGCTCTGAAAAACACTTTCCCATCGGGCGCGCACATCTCAGACTCTGGCTATTTCCTATCTCACTCTGCCGCCACTTTTCGGTACTCATCGGCCTGTTGCCCGTATAGGAGACAACCCCTAAATGATCGGTTATTTAATAAAAAAAAGACAAGAACACGATACATATCAAGTTTAAATCCAACATAATTAGAAAGTCAATGCCCAATGGTCAACCTCCATAATTGAAACAAGTAAAGTATGGCATGTGACGACTTTTCAATATGAGGCGGTCGATATAAGAAGTGGTCGAAACAGTGGTTCGATTCGGATCGTCGTTGAACCAAAACACGTCGGTACAGCAAATTTCATCGAAATATCTTAGAAATTCCGGACTGTAGGTTGAATAGAAGAAAACAAGATGGACAGATGGGCAGACAGCTTTAAAATCACTTTCTGAACCTATCGGTCTAATAAGCGGTGAGCGTATCTCAAGTCCTTCTAGGCTTTTCATACGCCCGCACAAACGTAATTTGCCCGTGTATCATACGTGGTATAAGGCGGTTAAGTCGGTCACCTATTCTCCTCATCGTTAAATAAAATTATTGCGTTGCGATCAAAGGGACTCGATTAATTTGAATTGTTATTAATCTAATAAAGTTTAGAAACTTTCCTAATTTCGTATTCTATCATTTCGATACGTTCACCCTAATAATATCACGATTTTAGCTGAAAGTGATAGTTTAGTGTGATTTTCAAAACAAATGCAAGTCAAGCTTGACATAATCACTAAAGCGGAAACTTTAGGACATACCGTGTACAACGATAATTCTTTCGCACATGAAAAAAGGGGAAAATAAAAAAATAAAAACAAATAATGTTAAATAAAACTGTAAAAAAAAAGAAACTGAAACTGAATAAAAACCCTCAACATTAGTCAACAGAGAGTTGAGGCAGCAACTCTAATAAGACTGAAATGTTGTTTGTTTTTCGTTAACTTCACGCCTGGCCAACGCCAGCAGATAAAACAAAATAGACCAACAAAAAAAAACTTTTTTTTTTTTTAATTTTAAATCAAATTAAGTAAAAATGTACAAATTTTTAACAAAACCTAAAACCGATATTTAGTGTGACACCCTTTTAGTGCTATTAATAAGTTTTAAACGCACAAAAACACTTAACCTCACAATGTAATTAAGAGCAGAAGCAGTTCATTTCGTTTTAAAAAATCTACTTTACGACTATGCATTCTATGTTGTGCCCATCTAAACCTGCCTACCGTTGATAACCTTTTTTTGCGAGTTCATAGTGTCGTAATGATAAGGTATTGAAATTTGATTGCAAAGAGCAAAATAAAAAAATAGGCAACGAGGAAGATACGTTAAAAATTTTTGCTGTCTTTTAATTTTTATTTTTTTTTTTTGTATTGAAAGTAATTTATTTTTATTACACTACATTATCGCTAATAAAGTGTTATTTTTTATAAGCTAATCTTCAAGCGGTTCTAAACAGACGCATAAACAGTTTTTTCTACGGTGGCCTTAATTGTCCAGAGAAAATTGGTAGGAAATTATTGAAGGCAAAGGAAAGAGCGAGTGTTTTACTCCCTTAGAAACCGCTCAAGAGCATTAAGAGAATATTATGCGAAAAAAGAAAACAATTGGCAAAAGAGAATTAAAATAAAAAACCGAAGAGAATGTTTTCAATTTTCTTGGTTCGAATTACAGCTAAGCAAGTTACGAGTCTTGGCTAAAAGCTGATCGAAAATATCGTACATTTTATAGCAAATATTATTTTACGGGATTTGTAGTGAGGATGTGAACCGCAGATCGAAAGGAAAATTTGTTTTTGGAGACAATGAAGATATGTTTTTTGTTTATTGTCTTTGATCTTAGTGAGCATTAGGTCGTCTTGGAATCAATGTCGTTTTTTGCGGAATGCGTGTTGTTTTTTGTGGAATGAAAGTTGCTTTTGTCGATATTTATATCATACTCTATATTAATGCACATGTTGGGTTGAATTTCCTTACAAATCAATCTAGGATTTCCGCTGAGAGAAAGAGCGAAATAGAGCAAATATTCTAAATCTCAGAAGTTATGCTTCAAGCTACGAGTACTTATCATTCCTTTGGCGAGAAGTATCGCTGGACGTTCGGTAAATGCTGCTGCTAGCTGCGAAATTACGTCTATGTGAACTAAGTGTGCAAATTCGCATAAATTAGCCTCCTATCGCCTCCAATTTTTTGTACTTTTCTGAAACGAAGGATAGCGCTGGACTAGATTCACAAATTCTCATTTCTTACGCATCGAAGAGCTTCTAAAGTGTATATTTGTTAGTCTTACGTCCTTGGAACCCTTACGGTTGAAAAAACTGAAAGAAAGACTGAAATTTACGACATCTAAGGAAGTATAAAAGTGTAATTTATGTGCTACTGCGACCACAAATTAAAGTGAATTGGTTTACAAAATTGAAAACCTTTACTTATTGTTCTAAGCCCATGCTATTGCCGTCACAAGACTTATATAAAACTCTCCACATTAACAGTAAAATGTTTGGCTTGGCGGAATAACTTTATAGTCTACATCACCGCGCTGAACGAACAACACTGTCATCGCGGCGACGTTTGAACGACTTTAGCACGGTTCTTTCGTTCTAAATTCACTTTTTCCGCGATATACGCTGGATTGGCTGATCACTTTCCGATCGTATGTACGGACCCAAGTTTCATCTCGCTTTTCATGGTGTTCCGGTAATCAGTAATCCTTGTTTCATGGACACGGCAGAAGTCGGAAAGCTGACTTTTGTATGTTTAGCGAAATAATTGTAGCTCTGCAGCACTGCCAAGCACACACGTATAAAAACTTTTTTAATTCGTACCCATAAAACAGACAATTTAGCAACTTCGTAGTATCCGCGAAGCTTCAATGAAAAATGAATCTTATCTGCGTCATCTGCGGTCCGAAGATATATTAAGTTTGTTCGGAAGTATGCAACAACCAGAGCTTGGAAAGAACTAGAGATAAGCCCATCTTCTATTTACGTGCTGAATAGACGTAAGCTTGTCTGTCCGTCTTGGTTTCTTGTGTTCAACCTATAGGTTGCACTTTGCGAGATCATTTGACGAATTCTGGTATACTGATGTGTTTGGACCGAGGATCAACGCTACTGAAAATAGATTGGATCGGGCAACTTCTTCGTCCGCATGCCACATAAATTCTGACGTTGAGAAGTCATAATATGAATGACTGTAGGGTGGTCCAGAGTATTTAACGTGTCTTCCCTTGTTTGTTCGCAATATTTATATTAATTAAAACCACTTGTAAATAATTCGAAAATTCTATGCAAAAATGTTACTAAATGGTCAAATGGCCCACTGACCTCATATCAAAAAAAAAAAAATCCTTTAAAGTTTTCATAAATTCATTTGAATCGTCCGGCTAAAGTTCACTTTTTATTTATTTTTTTTTATTTATTCATATGTTTTAGTTATTTTTATTTATTTTTTCGTTTTTTTTTTTACGTAAATGCGAACTCTATCTATGTTAACGTTTTAAAGCATTTTCTTGGATTTTTGTTTTACTTTATTGCATTTTATTTTATTTTCGTTTTTTTATTTCGTTTGTTTTGCTGAAACTTGAAACCCTTTTCATTCTTTTCAAGCCCATATGAGGCAAATGCTTGCAAAAACCGACAAAGCATGAAATGCAATAAAAAAAAAAAAAAAGCAAAACAAAAAGCACGAAGCACACCATGAAAGTGCAAACTGTGACATCTACTGTAACGAATTGTTATAGAAATAAATGTTTCGCTTTTCTGCTTTTTTTCTTTTTGTTTTATTTTTATTTAAAAAAGCGAGAGGACAAAAACAAAATCCATATGCAACACGTAAGCAATAATAAAACTATTTTTAATAAACATTTATTTGCAACCAAAGTGCCAAAGTACACAGAAAAAACATTAACCCGCTGAACGAGCGAAAGGAGTGAGGGACAGAAATAAGTTTATTTAAAAGTAAACATTGAGTACATAACACAAGCACACACCTGGATGAATTTCTAATCACAGCAAAGTGCTGAGAGAGCAGCCGACAAATACTGAAGCATTTACAAATACTTTGATACGAACACGTACATTATTGCTACGTGTATGGATTAGTGTATGTGCATGTGGTATGGATGCTGCTTTAAGTGAATGCCTAGTTTTCTAACTTTATATCTAACTTATTATCAGATGTTTAGTAATAAAAAATAGATTTATTGCTAAAAATTTTGGAAATATTTTATTTTAGAAATAAAATCACAAAGAGAAAAGAAAAAATTTTTTAAACATTTTAATATTTTTATAAATTGACTTTTTCATATTTTGACGCTAAAAACAAAACAAAAAATATTTAAAAGACTCTTTCAGTATTTCTTTCTCTGTCTCTCTCTCTCCCTCTCTCTCTCCATCTCTTCTTCACTATAAACCATAGAGATCTCACTCTCTGTAAGTAAATGAAAAACAAGTAAAAACGTGATAGTGAGTCACAACCCATCATTAAATACCCTGCAATATTCCACAGTTATTCCTATAACGGATTTTTGAATGAAGGCCTTATATGGAAAGTAGTCTAATAAGTGTTCACTCTTATATCCAACAACGTCGGTGTACGAAATTTCGTCAAAATACCTTGAAATTTTTGACCTGTAGGGTGAACACAAGAAAAAGATGGCGGACAGACGGGCGGACAAAAAGAGGTTCGATCGATATAACCAAAATTGCTAAAGCTTCCATCTATAATCAGTATTTTTTTAGTAATTTTGTGCTTTTCAAATAAAAAATATCCGTAAGATGCTAAAATGCATCTAAAATATATTGCCGTTATTTCGCTTTCTCTATCCCTCTTTCTCTGTCTCTCTCTCTCTCTCTCTCTCTGTATCTCCTGATAAGGATTTGACTCTACATAAGGAATAAAAAAAATCATTATTAATGTATTAGTTTAATGTTTTTTTTTTTAATATTTAGACGCTTTTAAAAACAAACATTGTTTAAAGAATGTTTTTAGTACCTCTTCTTCTCTCTCTCTCTCTCTTTCTCTCTCTCCCTCTCTCTGCATTATAAACGAAAGGGATCTCACTCTCTTTATATAAATGAAAAAAATGAAAAATACCATAAAATATTTTAATTTAAAACTATCTACAAGATGCTAAAATGTATCTAAAAGATGCTATCGGTTTCTCACTCTCTCTCTCTCTCTCTCTCTCTCTCTCCATAATGATCTCTATATCTTGGCGCATATGTAAAAAGGGAAAAAATATATTAAAGCTCATTTACTTACTTTCTCTCTTCTTCAGTCTTTTTATTATACACTCATAAGTCTCATTTCATGTGCACACACAACACACACCTGGATAAGTTTTTGTTTATATCTCTAGAAAAAAATCATAATAAAAAACCGGTTTAAAGTAAAGAGAAAAAAACAAAAAGACAAAAATGAAACCAAAAAAAAATTTCAATTTCACACTAAACAACAAATAAAACTTATAAATCTCCATCGCAGAATCAACAACACACGTTAATAAACAAACATACGTTCATAGGTGCGCATATGTATACACACACACTCACACTTGTATATACACATATACATTTATTTATGTACGTTCAAGATAAACATTAACTTTTTCATATAGTACCACTTGCACACACACACACACACATACACACATGCTCAGATCTATACTATATATATATATGCTATACATGTGTGTATGTATGCCAGAGCGTACGTCTGTGTATGATAACTACGCTTGTACGAATTTTCGTACACATGTAAAGCTACTTGCTTGCGCCAACCTATGTATGTATATATACGTTATATATACGTACACTAGTAATATTTTATGCAAGATGATGTACTTTCCAAAGTTTTTTTTTGTTTGCTTTTCGAGCTCATTTTGTTGAATCGTTTGCGATGTTTTCCACTTAAGACGATTTGTCTTCATTTTTTTGGTGCAAGAGAATGTTCAAATAATTATTGACTGGTAAAGGGCATCATTTAGAAGATTTGAATTTGTTTTTAATTTATTTTTAATTTTTTTTTTTTTTGTTTGTTTAAGAATATTTAGAAAAAAGTATTATTCAAGAATAATGCATAGATAAGTTTCTATTGTCAAAGCGCTTGATGGTGCTGTTGCTAATGATGATGTCGATGATTTTGTATTAACTTTAATTATAGAGACATGCATTGAGAACATACAACTTTAACTTAATACATTTAATTATGTGGTTTTCCTTGAGCTATTTTAAAATTTTTTTTTTTTGTTTTTTGTGATAAACTAAAGATTTCCATAAAAACATATAGAGAAAAAATTGAAAAAAAAAACAACAAACAAAACTCACATAAATGAATTAATCTAAGTTATAAAAATTATACAAAGTATCTTTTTTGTGTTTTAATTATTTATCAAACAGTAGAATAAATCAATTCTTACAATTTATTGCAAATTATGGCATTTTTAGGCCTCAGTGTCAATTCTACGCTTAATAAGTCTTATTGAAGTAATGTGTCTACAAGCATATGCACGTGAAAAAAAAATAGCGCAAAGTTGCTCATAGATTATACCTTATGCTTTCCCATCCTCCATACATACAATAAATCAGTTAATTCACTCGCTTTAAAAATAAGGTAAGCAGATGAACCCGAATTAACTGCAACTAAGTTTGCTGCACATATGTCCTAGCATAGGAAGTTTTTACTGTTTTTGCATGCGTTTGTGTGAAAACACTACTACTACTACTAAAAAAATTCTCTTGAATTAATAACTTTGATAACTGATTCAAAGGACCAAAGACCCAAGAAAAATTATTCACATCTTTTGGTAATATGTGGCATACCACATACAAAAGTTACACATGATATTCATGCAAAGGCGTACTCTTCATTAAGCACGCGTGTTGGAGGACCTTCTCTCCATATAAGGGCTTGCTTTTCAGGATAACTCTTATATACCCAAAAAATGGACCTACCTGATCCAAATTCTGTACCATAAAACTTTTTGCTAAATTACTTTGGCCAAACTTCATCATAAAATATTGTTACGAAAGTCCGAAATCCAGTTAATGCTAACTAGTTGATGTCTCCCAAGTAATAAAATCCCTAGTGCATATTCGCGGCACGTCATGCAGCTGCCGGCCGACGAAAAAGATTAGAGGAAAAACAGACAGGAGGAGCCGAGGTGCACATTCGCGGCGCGAATTTGCGGACAGCCGCACAGACAAGCTTATATCGATTCAAAAAATGATTCTAAATCGATGTGAATAATAAAAGGTGAGTCTATCCGAAGCTCTTTTGGGTGTTACATAGGTCCGGACAAACTTGACGTGTCCTGCCTACATCACCTGATGTACGTTATAATCAGATCTTAGTTTAGATTCGAAAAGAAGTGAATCCAAATTTCATATGCTTTCAAGTTAATGCTGATTGCCAAAGGACTCTCGCATTCTCTCTCTCCCTCTCTGGCTTCTTAGACTTATCGAGAACGCTTTATTGCAACTTTATTGATTGCTTATGAGACCGTAGATTGACCATGAGATGAAGGCGTGAGACGATCACTTGTAATTATAGTCTACATGTCTTACTTATCCGAAGTAATAACTAATTTTTGCGTAAATGCATTAACATCTTAATAAATGGAAAAAACAAACAAACAAAAAAAAAAACTTCTGTAAATTATGCTCGCATAAGCACACATACTGCTCATCATTATCAACGGGTTGTGTAGTTAAAGTCAATTATTGTTATTATTATTATTATTATAAGTATTAAATAATGTTACGGTTATTAGTTTTGCTGAAGAGTAAAAAATAAAATTTGTTTAAATTTTACAAAAAAGCATACATTTTTTTCTCATTTTTTTAATATAAATTAACACTTAATAGATTAGCGGTGAATGGTTGAAAGCCGTTTGCATCTGTGTATGAGTATGTTTTTCAAATATAGTACAACAACAACGCAACTAACTCACTAACAATTTATACTTTCATGAAGTTTTGAATTTAGAGTGTTGGCCTTTTTCTCTAAAATTATACGTTTATGTATGTGTACTAGCTTGTGTGAAGTTTACAAAAACAAAAATAAAAATTAATGAACATCAGAGCAACAATATACGAGGTTTAGCACAACATAGCATAGCATAGCATAGCATAGCATAGCACAGCTGTGTATTTGAACAAATATTTAAGAGCATATGAAAGCAAATAAAACCAGAATTCTATATACAAACAACGCCAACAACAACAGAAGTAAAAACAGCACGTTATTATGAATATTTGCAAGGAATACGAACGCGATAACAATTTTTTTTTTTTATATTTATATTTATTTTACTTTTTTTTTTTTTTTAAGCTTGAACGGTTAAGTTTAAGACAAACTACAGAAAAAAATAAATGAAGGAGAGGGGGACGGACGCGGATACACGAAATAAGCTGTAAAACAAAACGGGTCAATGACTTTGACAACTTTGGACAACAGCAACACAGCATAACGAAGAATACTGTTATTGCCATTGTTGTTCTAGTTGTTGTTGTTGTTGTTGTTGTTGTTGTTGTTGTTGTTGTTGTTATTATTGTTGTTGATTTCGTTGTTGCAACATTATAACACGACACTTAGTTATACATAAATGCATATATATATATATATGTGTATTGAAAGCTTAAATGGATGGATTGTAAACCGCTGAAGACTGCTTCGCTCGCTTGGTTGTCAATCGGTCTGCCCGCCGTTGACATTGTGTGGCACTCATAAAATAAAGAAAAAAGGATGGCGGTGTTATGGTGATGGTCATACAATAGTAATAAATGCAAAAGTGTGAAACATAAACCTTAAACAAATTACTATCGCGCGCTCATTTATACTCACACGCCCAAACAATACCGCCGCACACACGTTCATATTATAAGCATTAACATGCAAGTCAATGCATAACCAATAAATACTAAAGCGCGACATAATTTATTTTATGTTTAAAAGCCGAAACACACTGAAATATAAAAAATAAAAGTAAAAACAAAACCAAACCAAAAGCAAATAAAAATAAAAATGAAAGGAAAGGAAACTCTTCACAAATTAAGATGCAATCACAAAATTTCAAGAAAGCAAAAAAAAAAAAATATTTTTAATAAATAAATAAAATATTTAGGTTAAAACGAAGCTGAAGTACTTTATTTTACTGATTAGGGGTAAAGGACTAAACGAAAAAAAAAAGCGATGTAAAAACAAGTAAAATAAAAATAATGCTGTAACCACGGAAGCCCAGCGCTATATTATACGATATTATCAGAAGCCCAAAAAGAAAGCAATTTTTTAAAAGAAAAAAAAAAAAACTTGGGCGTACACAAACAAATCGCAATCTTGTAAAATCTCCAAAGAACATTTTTAATACGATCCCTGCCACTGCCAACTCATCGATAGTTAATGTGCGCTCTCGATGTTCGTATAATCACTTGCAGCCCAGGCCAGAAGGGGGGCAATAGCGATCAGATATAAGGGCAAGAAAAAGTTGCACAAAAATAATTTTTTTCATCAAAAATTTTCATAAAAAATTTATATTCTCAACGCCTCAAATTTTTTAATCACTCCTTATTAAAAAGAAACTCATTTAAGCCAAAGCTTACATAGCCAACACATTTCAGACAAAGTTTTCGGATTTGTGCGTGCATAACACACGATTTCGTCGTTCATCTATAGACTGCCGCCAAAACCACACCTGTCAATTCTCAAGTGACTTGACGAACTTTAAACTTAGAAGCTTCAAAATAGTACGACAGTTACTTATGGACGTGTCAGCCGATTGCTTCAGCCTCAACTTTATACATTTGCACAAGGTTTTGTGGCCAAACTTGTTCTAAAGTTCAGGTTTATGATTGTCGTTAGCGATTTTGCAAGTAAGACACGCCTACTTTCCAATTTCACTTAGCATTTTGAAAAATTACTTGGTCTCTGTCACAAATCTTGCTGCTGCTACTTAAAGCAACCTTGAGAAAAATATTTGAATAAATAAACCCTCATAAGAATAATTTTAGAAACATGTTTACTTAGAGGATTTGAGCAAAACGTGATTTCCTTTTCTTTATAAAAATTGTCGAAATAAAATTTAAAATATTGAATATTAGCCGAATGTCAAATACGTGCACGAGGTCTTCAGCAAGAAGGGTCCAAACTAGCTTATGATTTTATCCAATAGCAGAGCTTAGATCAAAGTTCAAATACCTGTTCGGTAGAGGTGTAGTGAGTGCTAAGTGAGTGAAGGCATAATACTTGCGAATTGGACTGAGACCCACTAGGCTGCGGGACGTTCCTATCCCTTTCTATTTCTCCACTTCTTTCTGACGTACAGGCATACTCTTTAGCTGTATTTTAGGTACAAGAATGTAAGGCAGAGTCCGTTTTGTCTAGGTTCAGGAGTCGTTAAATTTCGTCCTTGGCGAAGTTAATTTTGATGTAATGGTCCGCTGAGCATCTGGAGCCGAATCTTTTCAGTAGATTTACGCTGTTGTGATCACGCAGATGGCTTAAACACGTCCATTTCCAAGCTAGCGCCAATGGTTGTGAAGCGAAGAATAATGATAAGTCGCTATTGCGACATTTCAAGCCTCGTTCGGACCGGTTCTTTTTCACGTCAAACCGCGCCGCAATCCCTTTTTTAAAACGTTCGTTCATTTGCTTAGGATTTTAAATTCTTTAAATTTTTCAATGGTTTTACGGTGGATTGTTGTAGTCTCGGTTATTGCTGGAAACAAGCTTAGTCGCATGGCCAGCAAATGTTCTCGTTAGGTTAACGGGAAACAGGCAGTTCACCAGCAAAGCTAAGCCCGAACAGTTTAAACATATTTCACTGCGAACTAAATCAAATCCTTTATTATTACTCATCCAAGTCATAGATAAATATAAAAAGGTGCAGGCTCGTTCGGTTCCGATTCTTTTTAGAGAAGAAATTTTTCAGCGACCTCTTTCGGGGAAAATGAACATCAAATTAACACGTTAATGAAATATTTTTTTTGAAGAAAAGTAACAAATACTTTAACCTAATTATTATGCCACGTCATCGTTGCAGTAAAATGTGTGTTTGCTTTTTTTATTTTTTGGTAAAATTTACATTTATTAGCGGATAAAACAAAACAGTCACACTCATGCGCTTAAACGAGGTATAAAACAAAAAAAAAAAAAAAAATCAAAACAGGGACGAAACGGTAAACTTAACAGCACTACCATAAGAGCTCTTAAAAGTGAATGCCTTGGTTATACGAACATTCACTGGATAAGTAAACCATAGCACAAACTAAAGCAAACGAAAACACACGCATGCCAAAAATTAACAAAAATCTCTAAAGCATTTATGTGAGGTAAAACATACGCACATACACTTTTACACAAATACAAACATGAATACAAGGCGTACATACAAAGCAATGAAAAAAATTTTTTATTTTTTTTTGATTTTTGTTTTTACATTTACCCGCACTTAGTTGACTTGCGTTTGATTCTATCCAAAGGTGTACGCAAAGAAGAAACAAAACCAGCCGATCAAGCAAACGGCTTGAAATAGAGGCACAAGAAAATAGAAAAAGACACTTGGATTAACATATACGCGTGTTACATACATACCAAACGTTTAATTTAACGCCGCCAGTATAATTAAGCTGTATTTGTTGCTTTATGAAAATATTTATGTTAAACAAACATTTTTAGTTTTCGTTTACCAATTTCGAAAAAAGAAAAAGGAAAAAATTTTAATTTGATGCCTTCGACATATGAGGAAATCGGAAAAGATTAACTCGATTATTCAGAACGTGCTCTTTTTAATATAAGTATAGGCAATACTTGATTCAAATCAAAAGAAATCACACACACAATTAAATTAAATTAAATTTCATAAATAATTTTAAGAGAAACAAATTATTACAAGAACGTGTAAGGAACTTATATTCGGCTTGGGGGAACCTCGCATACCCACCACTACGTTTTTCGCATCCCACTCTCCAAGTTCTTTTATTTGATACCCATATCGCTAGTATTATTAAGAAAAAATTTATCGCGGCGTCTACTCTTTTCATTTTAAAATGAACCCATTTTTAGGCAGACAACATATCTTCTTGTAAGCAGTGTACAAGATACTTTTATACATTCTTACATAATTACTTGTAACTTGCGTGGGCATGGCTATTTAAAAAAAAGGGAGTTCCGTTCAGTTTACGCTTCACTGGGCGCTTCTGCTCCGATCGATTTAGCCCATTTCCAATATCAACCTGCGAGCAGAAACTTGCAATGCTTTTAGAAAATTTGAAGTCGATATCTCCATATTCGCGGCCAGGAAATTGCCAGCCACTGGCACACACCACACAGACACACACACGAACAGGCATGGCTAAATCAACTTAGAAGTTCACGTTGATCAAGAATGTATACACTTTATATTGTCTCTGAAGCTTCCTTTTGGGTGTTACATACATTACGGAAAAAGCAAAATGAGTATACCCCCATCCTACAGTGGTGGGGATAATAATAGATAAAAAAAAATGAAAAGTGAGCTTATCACGTAAAACATCATAATAAATACTCCACCTCACCACCCTACAGTTGTTCAAATAACGTCTGCGTAAAAGAAGATTTCATATGAGAGGTGGTCCGATCCGATCCATCTTCAATAGCATCTATCTTTGAGCCAAAACAATTCAGCTGGTACCAAATTTCATCATAATATCTTAAAAATTGCGGCCTGTAAGTCGTTCGCATGAAATCAAGACGGACTGACGGGCACACGGATAGACAAGCTTAGACCTTAGACACCGTTATTGTAATTAAGTTTTAAAAGTTAATAAAAAAGTATAAACAAAAAAAAAAAATGAAAATATCTTAACAGTTACAGAGATAGGAGGAACTGTTTAAAAATAACCCGAAAACTATGCAATAAAACAACTGTATAAGAATCCTGAAAGTACACAATAGGAGGACTTTTTTATTATTTTCTTTAATTCGCCTAGAATTATGCAACGTAAAGATTAAATTACAATCCAAAAAATAGACAACACATAGTTTGTCTTTAGCATTGAAAAGAAAGCAATAGAAAATTTTAAAATTCTTTTGCAAAAAAAAACTGAACTAATCTTTTTTTTTAAGTACAATTCGATACCAAGTAAAGCTTATAAGAGAAGGGATAAAATCTATTACGCGATATTTAAATTACCGTAAAGAAAAATGTATATATATTTGGAATTCCTATTGGCGTTATTTTCTCACCCAATCGAATAAATAAATTTTCTTCTTTCTTTTTGTATTTATTCAACTCAATTATATTTACATAAATTTCATGGTATCACAAAGCGTCTCTGGCTCTGATTAATGTGCATCGATATCCTTAAAAGGAGTTCGCAGTTTATCAATGCGAATTGTTTCCCATTCTTTTTCTGATTCAAAGAAATCTCAAGTAACCTTTTGTTCGTGTCCTTTGTTACTTCTAAAGCCACTACAACCACACGTTATTTTCCGACAATATTTCTTTCTTTTGCTTTTCCTTTCTCTCTTTCTTTCACTACATTGACAACAATTATTGCTTAACAAACCTGATTATGATGAGGCCAGAATTTCGCATAAGAATATTTTGTTTTAGTTGTTTGTCCGTCCGTCTATTGTTCTTTCTCTGTGATCATTACTGCTGTTGCCGTTGTTGTTTTATAACTCCTTTACTTGAAGAAAAAGTTAACTAAATATATATATATATATATATATATATATATATTTATATATATATATATATATGTATATATATAAAAAAAGAAATCTTACTATAAGCTACGATCACCGTCGTAACCATGTTAAACATGGATACTTGAATGTCGTTTGAAAAATAAAATGGAACGAAAAAACAAAAACATTGAAAGAAAATTTTTTCATATTTTTAAATAAAATTTATCCAAAAGCAAAAACTAATTTTACATTGCAATGGACACGTAAATCAACGATATAATCGACATTTTTTTGTTTATATATATTTAATTTGCAATCTATCTAAAACGATATTAAGTTAGTGTTACAGCCAGATAAGTAAATAGAAGAAGAAAACAACTACATAAACTTACAAAATTCATTAAAATAATAATAATATTTTAATTTCTAAATGGAGGATCCAGTATGTAAGGCGTTTTCAATCTTCCTATTTCATTGGATTCATCCATAGGAGATCTTGCCACGACATTACCGT
>KK502914.1:0-30840 GCA_000688735.1 Glossina austeni | reverse complement strand
AGAGAGAGAGAGAGAGAGAGAGAGAGAGAGAGAGAGAGAGAGAGATTATTAATTAATTTATTTAATTTTATTGTAATTTATTTGTATTTATTTATTTACAGTAATTTATTTGGAGTATTTCAATACTAGAGTTACTGGCTTAAAAACTTTAACTTTATGAGGAGCTATTGAAGGAAAGGTTTACAAAAGATTCGAATTTAAATATAATTCTCAGAAATTTCAAGGATCGGAAATACGCATATAGCTCACCACTATGCCACCATGAAGCGATATACTCATATCCGTCTTTTTGTCTATCAATTTGTCTCTCTGCTTCGTGATTGCAATATGCGTGTTAGCTTTCTCAAAGGTTAACTACCGCCAAACTACAGATTACTGAAGGAGGAGGTGAAGAGATTCACCCTTAGGCCTACAATACTTTCCAGCATGCATTAACGACCCTTGGACAAGTGAATTTTCTTAATCGGTGCCGGACGCTGAAATGACGTCATGAAGTCACGTCTGTCCGGCTGTCCGTTTATATTCCGTCTGTTGATGGCAAAATGATTTTGAACTTACCGAAAGCTTAGCTAGCGCAACGCTACATTTTATTGGAAGATAGGGATTCAAGAAAATTTACATTCCCATATGGAGCACTTTTATATATGCATAAACGAGAAAGTACGTGAAAGAATTCCAAATGTCGTACTTTATTATAATATCAATTATGTGAACGAGATAGTGAAAGGTGATTCACACTTGGGCTCCACGGAATGCATCAACGATGCAAGGAAAAGTGCGCACGTTCATTTCGGCTTACTCACGCCTATGTTTCGGTTCACGCATTTCTCTCTTTGTCTCTGTGTCTGGCGACTACCGTTGATAAACCAGCAAAACTGAAACTATAAATTTGGCTTCCATTGAACCAGCCCGGCTTCAGATTAAGTTTGATGTGCCCATAGTCACGAGCGCAGCACCTAACCTAAGTCAACAACTATTTACCAAACTCAACTTAAAATCGAACAATGAAATTATTATGCTTCGCTCAACTGCTGTCAGCCTATTAACAATCTCGCAACAAGCATTTGTCGCTTACAAATCACATACGGATCCAGAACTTTGTATCAGAATTTCGCATAGGTCTAGGCGGGCCTAAAAAGTGAATATAAAAAATAGAGTCAAGCGGTCAATAGATATAACGGCGATTCCCAAATGATTTATAATTTATTTTCTGTCAATTACTTGCAAGTAGAGGGTGTCACAAATCTGCCTACGAGTTGAGTAAATTCTTCGAATTTTTCCAGTGTATTCTTTAAAACGAAAATCCTTCTCCCATTTAAAGTCAAACAAAGTTATGTCGAGATGTTGTTGTGTGGCTGTAAAGAAATAATGTTTAAGAAGGTAGAGGACGAAAACTGTTGAATTGCGTTAGCAACGACGTCAGCAGCTCAACCAATAACAATAGCAACAAAAATAACAACAATAATAGCAACAACAAATCTTAATCTTAGTGTAAAAAGAAACCGAAGTTGACAACCACAGCATGAGGCCTTTCGCTTGGTTGTTGTTGTTGTTGTTGTTGTTGTTGTTGTTGTTGTTGTTGTTGTTGTTGTTGCCTGTTGGTATGTACAAACAGCATTCCAGCGGTAAGTCAAGAAGAGTAAAACACTTTTCTTACTAAGGATTCACACAGCAACCACAATCCATAGCATGGTAACTAACGTTACCTTCGCTGCTTCATCATCTTCAACTGTTTCGTTTTCTTCGCTTGCGTTGTTAGTTAGCATTTAATGATGCCAAACAATTGATAAAACGATTTAACAAAAATTTTATTGGAATTTATCCGAACAGTTGATGTTGTTGTGTGTGTGTGTGTGTGTGTGTGTGATGGTTGGTTCCACCAAACGAGAAATCGTAGAGATGATGACCATTATTCGCACAACGAAACGTATGTTACTCGTTGTTCAAGCAATTTTGGAAGAAAATGTTTCTCGTTAAGTAAAAGGAAAAAAAAACAAAAGACCAAAACCAAAACAGAAAAAGGAACGTTTAGATGCCACAGAAAATCGTGCTAATTTGTTGTAGTTTTTTTTTTGGACTGAAATAAAACAGAATAAAAATATTTAAAAAGAAAAAAAAAACTTTGCAAAAATTAATGATGAAGATGATCAATGAGCCGCTCGAGAACTCAGGAAAAAGGTTTCAAAAATTTATCAACATTTTGAGAGCAACAAAACTAATAGCAAACTACAATAAAAACAATTAGGGGGAAGACATGTAGAAAAGGAGGTGGAGAACTTTTAGCATAAACCACCGGTTATAAGTGTAGAAAAACCTTGACAGCGGAGCCATAAGAAAAATCATTTTCTGCTTATGTAAAAAAGAAAATGAACACAACAGTAAATAGTTTTAGTTGCTCGTACATATACAAGCGAAACTTTAAACGACCTTAAGCGGCAGCAACATAGGCTCAGTTTTTTTTTCTTTTTTTTTCTTTTTTGCTTTTAATCGGCTTTAATGTTCGTACAGAGAGATTAATATTGAAGTACAACCCATCGCTTCGACCAACATTCAAATGCAATCAGTTAGTCGTTGTTGTATTATAGCGGTGGCATCCGTGGTACAATAATCTAACCAAAGCTAAAACGTGTACTTAAGTGTGTGCTTTACATGTCCATGAGGCCAACTCAGCATAATCTGAGTTGCCATCATCGAAATGCATGTAAACCTAAGAAAACAAAAGACTTTAAACAACAAAAGGAAAAACAAGAAGAAACCAAAAAGTGGAAAAAAAAAAAATAAACTTAAGCGAAAAGTTTTTATGCCACGAGCACTTAAAACAACAGAGTATAGACGACAATACGTACTTATGATCATTACGATAAACATGCTTAACACATAATGATCATTAGAGTTTAAGCATACAAGCAAATAAATAAACAAACGAACAAACACATGTAACGATCAATGTTTATTATATTGTTTAGACAACATGGTAATGCATTAATGACGAAACACTCTCTAAATGTGATTGTTGTTATTGTTACCATTATTGCTGTTGCTGCTGTTGTTGTTTTCGTTGAACATACACAAACACAACCTGTGGATGCCTTTCGCTGTAGACTTAGCCTGATAGCGGACTATGCGTATTTATTTAAAGCCAACAATAATGATCATGACGTTGGCGATCTTCGTTACCATCGTAATAATAATGATTCTTCTTCTTCTTATACTCAATAAGAGTGAGGAGTATTTTTTTTTGTTTGTTTTTGTTTTTGTTTTTGTTTTTGTTATTGTAAAGATTTTTGAAGAACATCACCGTCAACAACAATCGCACTCTTTACCAGTGTTTTGCTGCGCGTTTATGAAATGAAAAAAATGCGTATAACCGCCGCCAATATTGCGAAGAAAAGTCACTAAGCTAAGTTTTATAAGCAACTTCAATAATATGGTTTTGCTTTGTATACAAGTTTTTGCACACTATCCAGCGCAACTTAATCTTTTCATATAAATCAACGTAATGATGATTATTTGCATTTGTAGAGAAAATTGCAATAAAAGAAAAAATCCCATAAAAACGTTCAGAATATTTATATTTATAATCAGTCTGAAGGCGATCCTGCGCAATCTATAAGAACGATAGGTTTATGAGTATTCAGAAATATATATGTGAAGAATTTTATCTTCTTGAGACCGTCTATAGTCCTGTTTGAAAATAAAAAAAAAAAGAAGCTGATTCCCTTTAGATTTTATTGTAATCGCCTCCGGGATAACTTTCCGGTTACATAGATTAGCAAGGATTAATGGGTTCGAAAGTCAAAGGTGCTCCACACTCGACACTCCAAGCTCGATTCTTTTTATAAACAAAAAAGTACCGCAGCCCTTTTCGTCCTCGTATCGTAGTGACAACAGGGATAACTTCCCCTTACCTTAGAGCGCGAAATTAGTAATCGAGAAGTTACCTTTATTTCTACACATTTTTTAGAATTTTAGCTAGAATTGTCACAAAAATCACCTCATTAACGATCTCCATATAAATTTGATATAAATTAAATTATAAAAGAAAATCGACTCTTAATAAATTTGTAGTTATACCGTTAAGTTTGTGTGGATGTATGCAACACTCAGAAAGAGTTGAGATGAACTCTTTTACTATGCCGATATTCGCGAATCTGATTCGGTCTAAGCTCATCTGCCCGTCTGTCCTACTGTCCGCTTTATTTTCTTATGTTTTACCTAAAGATAGCAATTCATGAGCTATTTTAAAGGAATTCGGTGTGGAATCCGAAAAAAGTGAGGAAAGCGCAAGAGATATGGGGGTGGTGGCCTTAACCTAGCGGGTGCAACACCGCCCACTACGTATAGCTATGATGAAAGTGAAACTCTAACGAACCTAAGATTTGAAGCCGCGAACACTGACTTGATAGTCACAATTCTTACTTACTGGGCTTTGTTGTTGTTGTGGTTTCTAGCGCTAAATTAATAGAAACATGATTGATGGCAAAATATTGCATCAATTATGTGGTCAGTATATTGATAATGGCACGAGACGTACTGCATCTTGCCAACATCTTCTCGAAAAGACATTTTTGCCGAACAGGGAGAGGAGAGCGAGAAAGAGAGAATTTGTTTAATTCCTGCCAGTAAGGTAATCGTCATCCATAAAATCCCACAAATCGTAAATCATACTAAACCGTTCATTTTGTTGGCTTTATGAGCGTTTTAAGGAATGTAGACGGCCTGTGGTTCTCGATATCAGGAGAGCTCGATTGTCATTTAAATATGT
Organism: Glossina austeni; assembly: GCA_000688735.1. Lineage (NCBI taxonomy): Eukaryota > Metazoa > Arthropoda > Insecta > Diptera > Glossinidae > Glossina > Glossina austeni. The sequence goes on along the minus strand of KK502914.1, from coordinate 26,075 downwards.
CACCCGATAGGAATTTCATCATCGCAAGATTTCTCTTTCGATACTAATGAAAACACACACATTATCGACAGCTTTAAACTCCCTAGTCGCTGCACCGACACAATAATCCACAGCTATGTTTTCGACGGGGCCATAAACCAGCCCCTGTAGTTAGGTTGCCTCTGTTGCAGTTGCGAGAGCTTTGTTTCTTTCTGAAGCCACTTATTCAAAATAACTTTCATCTCGCATGCGCGAAACGTTAAAATTTTATTAACTTCCATATGCTATATAACTGCAAAGTTTTCCACGATGATTTGCCAAATAGCACTGAACGTAAATGTTAATTTTGATGGGAATAAAAAAAAGACATGACCACTATGACGTTTAAAAAATTAATTATATTATCTGATAGCCGTATGTTAATGATAACTGCACTAATAATTAGCGTAATCTTATTACGTAATTTTTATTATTTTAACTGATTTTAACATTTAAATATTAGTGTGTATAAAAATGTGGAAGCTTTTAGCCACCCAAGCGCATAGACGCCAGTATTTTTGTACCCCACACCAGTTATGGTGCAAGGTGTGGATAAGCTATGTTGTTTCTGCTCTGTAAGAATCGATTTTCAAAACAACATAGTAAACTTGGCGGTTTACTTTTTCCTTTGTTGAAATTTACTAAAGGAATAAATAATTGATTTTTGTTGTTTCAATTAAATAATTGGAATTCTCTTTATAAAAAAAATAGTTTACTTTACTCTGCTAGTACAAAAGGGGATTTTAGCTTGTGGGGGTGCATGCAACTCCCAGAAGGACTTAAGATAAGCCCACCTTTTTATTATTATACCGATCGATGCAAGAACCCTTTCTGAATCGATTTAAGCTTGTCTGTCCCTCTGCTACATCGACATGTTTTGGCCAAAAAACACACGCCATAGAGAATGGTTTGAATAGAAACTTTTTTGACCCCTTTCATCAAAAGGTCTGGTTTTGCAAAGTCGTCATATGCTCCATAATCGTGTTAAGCGAAGTGGTTTACCGTATTTAATGATGGGTCGTATTTTTACTTGTTGTATATTTCAAGCGTTTTTTGAACTCAAGAGCGCAGCTCAAGCTAGTTATCGTTTGCGTTTTTCCTAAGTTAAAAATGAAAATATGAAAATTATGGAAATTATTTATAAAAGCTTTTTTACCTCTTACAAGCAACAACGACAACAGCGACAATAGAAAAACAGCATCGCATGTTGCAAAGTCACTTATTGAATTTTCCTTAGTTTAGCGAACACCATTATTGCCACCTCCTCCTCCGTTTCAGTTGATTTTTGCTTGTTTTGCTGGAATCAGCTCATTCTTCATAAATTTTTTAATAATTTCAAATAGTTTTCCTTCCTTTTTTTCTTCACATTTTTTTTTTTTTTGTGGAAAGGCGTTACAATAGCTTAAAGGCTCTTTTGTGCAGCTCAAGTGGTCGTTTTTCTCTTTTTATTTTTACTAAGCGAGCTTGGTAGCAATGTGTGTGAATTTTCTTTTAAAAACATCGCCACAAGTGGAAAACGAATTATAAGATCATATTGAAAACCTCTTGAATTTCACGCCATACACAGCGGGATGTTTTTGAGAAATTCTATAGAAAATAAAGAAAAAAATGAAAAACAATTTCTTTACTTTGACTTTTGTCTTACACAACGAATAACGAATGCTAACAACAATTTACAAACGGTAACTTACGGGCTCACTGCGATCTCTGTTCCATACTTAAGTTAGTTACGCTGCTCAACTGGCTGGCAGACTTTTCAAAGGATTTCTTCTTTTCTTTTTCAATTTTCATCTATCAAAAAAAAAGAAAAAACAAGAAATCATGTTTCTTAAGAAATCTTCTCGTTCCTTTCCAGCTTATCAGAGCAAAATGTTTTATGGCATCATCATATTATTTTCTTAGCGTTACCTGCTGCTTGCTTATGCTTACGACAAAATCTTATACGTTTCGTCGTCTCTCCGTTACAAAACATATATAACCAAATGGGTAGAAAACCTTGTTAACCTAACCTGTGGACAGGTGAAGCAACAGCCTCATTATTAGTTTTATTTGTTTTTATTGCTATTGTAGTTGTTGTTGTCAAAGACAAGAAGAAATTTGAGATTTCCCAAAAAAAGCCAGAAGGAAAACATTCGTCTTTTTTCCCATTTTTTACACCCATCAACATAGGATAAGGGGTATATTCATTTCGTCGAAACGTTTGCAACGCCCAGAAGGAAATTTCAGAGACTCCACAAATTATATATATTCTTGATCGATTTAAGCATGTCCGTCTGCCTGCCTTTGTATATCAATTGTTAGCCAGTTTCAAATTCTGTCCATCTGTTAGTCAGTCCATTTGTCCGCCTGCCAAACTGTGTAGTATCTGTGGTACACACGAAGATATTGGCTACAAATTTGCAAAAGGGTTTGTAAATGGCGCAAGGAGGTCAGAGAATGCACCTATAATGCCCATACGTCTGCACGACCAAAGCCGGAAACACTTTTGCTTCCATTCCAGAAAATTATTCTACACGAATATCAAAAATCGGCCACGTCCACCCAATATTATGGAATGTGCAAATTTATGTTTTTTCTTCTCTTCAATCTTTTTTAGGATAACGGTGATGAGTATGAAAGATTCGGTCGCAGCCGAATGTAATTCGCTTACTTGTTTTACTTCAACTAAACATTTTCTTAAAATTTGATCTCTTTTATGAGATAATTTAATACTAATGGAGATAATTTTATCTCTTTTTTCTTTTTTTTTTTTTTGTTTAACTAAAAGAACATTCGATATTATATTAATTTTATTTTGCTTTGTTTTTTTTACCTTTTCTTTCTATTGAGCAATTAGTTTACTCGCTTTCGCTTCAGCTCGCTTTGATTGTTTTATATCATTTTTTTTCCATATTTTTCTTCATTCAGGTTAATTTATTAGCACACTGTGGCGAAGCTTTCAAGGCTATTGAGAAATTTCACACTTTACTTATTACGCATAAAACTAAACATTGGTCAATAATTAGCAAATGATCAGAGTGAACGCTAAAAAGTATTTTCAAATTGCAAAGACCTCGTTCCTCTGCAGGTCTACATTGTTCGATGAAACAAAATTTAATTTAAAATTTTAATAAGGTTTAAAATGGTGTTAAAATGAAAGTTAGAAGAGCCCTAGAAAATATTTTCAATCTCATCATCAATTTCCAACATTCGTTAAAAGACATTTTTTTGTGTAATTACAGTCTTTGGTGGCCGTAGCGCGCATTAATTAGATCGTTCCGTTGATTGCGCTCACAAGTACGGATCGAGAAGACGTAAAAGTATAGTTAAGCTTGATCACTAGACAATTGAGCAATGAGTCCTGAGGCCTGTATGTCTCTATCCTTTTGTCGATTACTTAGCTTAATAGTCAAGTATTGAACAGTTTCCGCACTGCCCAAAGGCACGTTAGCCTGCATGATAATTAATGCTCTTGATATAGAAAATGAGCTCAAAAAATGTCCAAACTTTATCAAATCTCTTCTCCTATAAGCAAAAAATTGTAATAGATTTTATTTCGAAATACAATGGAAACGCTATTCGTCATAACCACATATATGCCTATATTTTGTTTTTTTCCATCATTCTATCTCAGATTAGTACGGACCAGTTTACATATATTGCTACAAAAGACGAGAAGAGCTAGACCGAGTCCAATATCTTATATTTTATTTAAATCATTTGTGTTTCAGATTTTCGCACGGTTTACCAAGGGTTGCCAAATGCCTAGGCGGAAACTTGCGAGACTTTGCTAGATTAATGGTGCTTAACACCCGGCTCTCGTCGGTACATCTACGTACTCTCGTTTTTTTATCCTAAGGGGTAATGAAATTTAAAATGTTATTCTCCATGGCTTACCTCCAAGATTAATAATGTTTAAGATCTTACAACAAAAATGAATGCTGTTTAAAGTCTCAGTTTCGCTGGCCTATCTCGCGGTACTAGTGCACCGTTCGCGTTTCAGATTTTCCTCGCGCTACTTTGTCCCGCAGCGTAGCTAACGTTTAAAATCTTCTCATGTCAAATGGATTTTTGAAATCTGTTATGCTAAGCACCTTAATGCATGCTACACTTTCAGAATTTGAGATTACAGCTGTAGCTCAGAGTGCTAAGAGTGGTCGCGACGTCGTGCAATTTTGAGGAGTTTGGTACACTCCGACAACAAAAGTAAAATAAACCCGCGCTATCATCTATATAAACGATTTTGACTGACGTTGCACGATGAAACTTTTCCTGCTGAGATAACAGAACTACTTTATAGTAACAGCACTTGAAAGACTTACCAGCCTATGTGGTTTCTTGATACTTATGGGCATGTCAGCGCATATACCACGACATGACATGAAAATGCAGCCAAGGATTCATATCTGCTGCCGTTTGTACGCTAACTATTAAAGTATGGTCTCACAAACCATGTATCGACTATAACCAGTTCAAAAATTCGAAACGGTGTTGATAAAGACGTACTGGTTGTGGGTAGGAAGAATTAGCTGTAGGATGCTGGCAACTTTCATGTCTGTGAGTTAGTTACCCCACAGTGCCATTTATATATTCGATAAGGCGCATTACTAATTAAGTTTTTTTTGCGAAATCACTGGACACAACATTCTACAATTCTACAATTCCGGGAACAATATTTCATTAATAAAGACATGGCCGTATGGGTGATGTAGATCACCCGGCAAAGGCTCCCAAAAATTTTCACAAGCCTCCTCGCTGGCATGCTTTGTTTTTATACATTGCAACTGGCATGCGTTGTTGCTCTCCCTTGTACACAAATATCTTTTCTGATAACCAGGACTATAACGAATATTGGAAAATCCTTAGTTAAGCGCGAGCGAAATACCTTAAGATATTGTATATGTTTCGCGAATGTATTTATTTCATTATGTTTAGAGACATGCAAGGCCAGTTCCTCAGCCAGTTCCTGACGACGAAGGAAATCGGATTTCTCTTTCTTTGCAAAGAAATCAGCGAATGTATCGATGAAGCACTTAAATCATTAAATGTTGCTCTGTATGTGACTGTCACCTCTTACTTAAACCTTAGATTAGATAGCAATGAATTGCCACGGAAACGGAGAGCTTTAATTCACCTAAAGATCCTAATTTTTTTTTTATTTCTGGAAAAATCATTTTTAAGCTTCAACATGTTTTTCACTTAAAAGACTGCTACCGCCTTTTCTTAAATTTGTTGCAAAAATTTCCGTAACCCTTATTTAAAAAGACATTTCAAAGAAGGAGAAAACCCTCGCCAGACCTCCCCTAGTGTGGTTTACATTTAATGAATTCGGTAATAAATAGTAAAAGTCATATAAAATTTGAACTATATATGACACAAGTCACAAATTTTTTTCTTGTTATGTTTTATTTATTTGTTTATTTTGCTTTTTTTTTTTGTTTTATTGTTGATTTTAAACACGAGATTAACAACGCACAAGAAAAGCAAACATTTATATGAACGCAAAGTAGTTGAAACAGAACAGAGGAGAAGATAAAATGAAAAAAAAAAAAAAATATACGATGATAATATAAAAACAAAACCCACGTACGAGAAGAAATAAGAAGAACAAGACGAAGAATAAGAAACATAAAAAAGACCATAACAACATAAAAGCAACAACAATCGCTTACAAAAGATACACACAGGTGAGAGCTCGCGTACGCAAACAAACGAAGAAATATGAACATAAGTTGCTCAACAGATAAACGCACACACAACACACACAACACACACTGCACACATATACGGCATACACACTGTATGTAGATAGATAGACCAGTAAGCAAGTAAGTAAGTGAGCAAGTAAGTAAGACTTAGACCTGTTTTAAGGCGAATTTACGGGTATATTGTGTGTGTGTGTCTGCTTGCATATGCGCATGTATAGGGGTACGAATGTTTTGGTAACGACTTTTTAAAGGCTGGAAGACCAGAATTACCTGAGAACAGAAAATGATGAAAAGCAAAAAAAAAAAAAAAACAAAAAAACAAAACTGGGCGCAAACTCAGTTCATGTCTGTTGTGATTTGTTTGATCATTATTGAAAATATGTTTAAGGCGAAATCACAAACACACACACACACATACATGCACGCGCTCACTCGTGAGCATTCATTTAACAGCATGCCATGCCTAACTGCTATAGAAGGTTTTTAGTCTTCAAGTAATTGTTCTTATAAATGCATACGTGTAGTGGTAGAGACTCAAATACTAAAAAAAATAAAAATAGATAACTGTGTGCGTACATGTGCATGTGTTTGTGTAAAATGAGAGTAAGTTGTGTTTAGCATTTAGCGTTGGTTGTTACAATACTTTGTATAGATGGCGATGATGATGACAATTTTTTAACTCAGTTTCGAACTCAACGTTTTAAAGCGCACATCGTTTAATCGAAACACTTCACTACAACGGTTCATTTATATGTTGAGAAGTTTTTTGTTTTTTTTTTCATTTTTGTTTTTATTGAATATTTTGAATTTTCTATATATTTATTGTTGTTTTAATTTAAATACGTGTACGTACGCGTTGACTTTCCTTAGCATTAATTTTTTTCGAGAATTTTTCATTTTTTTTCACGAGAACGAAAAAATAATAAAAAGTGGTTTTGTTTAAACTAAAATAATATCAAGAAAATTTATGAGCTTATGGAGTACCGGGATTAACGTGGAAAGGAAAAACAAGCACAACAACCACTGTTTTTTTTGTCTTTGAATGTAAGCGAAACTTGTTTGGCCTTTAAAATGTAAAAGCAAAGAAAAGAAAGAAATTTTTACCCAAAAGAATAAAAAATTAAAAAAAAAAAAATAAATAAATAAATAAAAATATATTTTAAAAAATTTGACAAAATTCGATTAAAAATAAATCGTGCTTTAGACGGCAACAAAAAAAAAAAAAAAATAACAACAAAACTCTTAATAACTAGTTCAGTATTAACTATGAAAAAACAAGCTCCTTGCTTGTGTATGCGCATAAGTGTGCGTGTGTCTATTTGCGTATGAATGTTTGTGTAAGAAGCCCACTTTTGTTTTTTTCACTTCAATAATATTTATAATGACGTTGGCGTTATTGCCTTAGCGCGCCTTAGCCCTTTTATCGACTGTGTACCGGTGTCAATGACAATGAAAGGATTGCAGACATTGTGGGGTTTAAGAAGTTTCATAATTGTCTTGGTGCTACTCACGCATACCCCAACCTTTTACGGAGCGGAACGTATACGCAATGGCCGTAATAGCAGCAACGGTCAAGATGAACGTTCATTGCAACGTAAACGCAATAATAATCGTACGCCATCACCGCATCGTCAACGTACCTCAAGTCAACATTTAATAAACTCTTTAACTGTAGCGCAACAGCCAACCAACCACCATCATCATCACATAGAGGATCAGCATACGGAATTTGTCAAAGGAAAGAGTAAGTCATTCTTACGGCTTTTCTTACTTCATTTCTTTCGTTTTTTTGTGAACAATCTTTTCAAAATCCTAATAGATTTACAACGACAACGCTTACAATGGTAAAGCTTTTCGTAAAAATAGTTGTCGCTTAGACAAGGCGAATATGCGCGTTTGCCCCTTTATAGCAATACGAACTTATTTGGTATGCGCCATAACACGTCCACATAGTTCACTCTTGTTCGTACGTGCCTAACATGTCAAACATTCTCTGCAAAAAAAAAAGAAGAAAAAAGTCTTTTTCCATGCGTATCTAAGTAAGCGGGAACATGTACAAATTCTGTTCTGTTAGTTGACTCGACGACAAGAAAATTAATTTGCATTTTGCTTTTTCAATAATTTTCATTAGAAGAAAAAAAAAACAAAACTTTCTTAAGAATTCTTTTCAATAAAATAAAATAATGTGAAGAAGCGAACATCACTCAGTCTTTCGACATGATTGAATGTCTTCTCGAACACACCTTTAAATTGCTTCTTTTTTTTATTATTAAATTTATTTAAAATCATTTTTAGTGCGCGTGTCTTCTTTTTCAAATTTTTTTCTGGTTTAAAGAACAAAAAAAAATTACAATTTTCACGCGTGCCAGCGAAACGAGGGAATGCGTATTTCCAAGGCCCAGAAAGGCTTATCAGCGAACTTCTTAAGTGTGTTTATTAGTTTAATAATGGAAGATATTATCTCGATATTGTCATTACCGTCCGTTTAAGTTAAGATTGAAAAAAGAATTTATTTTTGGTTAGTACAACATAAGTAATAACAATTAATAATTACTTGAGCCAACAAGAATCCTTTTCCCTTAATATTCGACTTTAATTTGTGTTTCTGTTATGTCTGTCTATCCGTCTTGTAATATTATTCCAATCAATTCATTAATATTAAGCTTGGGAGGGGGTTTATCGGGCGTTGATTTTTATTGATTGGTACAAGATTTAAAATTGAAACATGTCAGTCGCTCCGTCTGCTCGTCAATATTTGTATTGTAGCTGTCTAGTTGGCTGAAATTAATTTTACAAAAGCGTTTTTAGGAAGAGCTTCGTTGTACAGATTCGTGTCAATCACTGCCTTCAGAGTTACCGTTCTTCAGCTCCTTTAAATTAGGTTAAGAGGAGTTTTTGTTTCTGTTTGGAAAAACATTTTGAGGATTATTTCTGCCTACGACACCACTGTTTCTTAGGAATCTTTATTTCACTGCAGCATACTTTGGAAATTTTTGTATTGTTATTAACTAATGTAATCGTATCTTAGGCTGGCATAAAACGGTTTATGTCCTAGATGTGCCTTTACAGTACAGAAATTTCGTTGGATTGGTTCATGATTACGTATACGACTGTTTGTTCTTTTAGCATTACAGTTCTCCAAGTTGTTTAAATTAAATTAAAAAACATTATCGCTTCTCTCGATTATTAGGTTGTGACCCACATTCCTATTATATCCCCTTATCCGTTCGTTAATCTTACTATCTTCACATAATACCAACTATTCACAAATAAAGCTGAGAAGTGAATTTATTGTCGATAAGCCGATGGGATGATCTTAGTCGTAATAGTAAAAAGCCTTCTCATTAGTATAAACCTAAGTTAATTTGCTTATGCCCATTTGCTCGTCTGTCTGTCAGACTGATATTAAGGATCTTTCACTAATATAACAACCGAGCTAAAATCTTAATAATCTCCTCAGGCATATTTCTTTCGTAGACTCTCTATGAGACCGTTAATTAAGTAACAAAATCTCGTTTGCGTACATTTACTCCAGTTGAACAATAAGCAAACGAAAGCAGTCTTAGTCGTTTATATAAGAATAAATAAATAGCAAGCTCGCAAAGAACTTCAAGCTGATATACATAACTCAAACTAATATAAATACAAATTACAAGAAAACACTATTGACTGTAGACATGTGGGCCGGCCGTAATACAGAAGCCATTTTTACTTTACATTTTTTCGTGACTCTTTGGATTCTATTGCACACACATGATCACATACTCGATCGACACAAGCTATGGATTATAAATTGTGATTTTCGCTAAGCTGATCGCTCCGACTGCTGCACTGACTTTTAGATGGTTTCTCTTAAATATTTCCGCTAAGATTTATATTAATATTCGCTAAAGGTTTAAAGTTCCATTTTTTTTATCTATTGCACGCTATTTCCAATCATTTCCACTTTGACCTCTAGTGGTGAACTGCAAAATAATTGCCTAGTTGCTTTTCAATGTAAACGAACGTAAGCTTCCCAATAGAGGTGCGAGCTATGTAGCGAACGGGCTGACAGATTAAAAGAGTACTCAGTTGAATAACGTCGATTCGGAATCTTATCGTCTCCATTGAAATGATACTGTCAAGTCGGAGACGCAGCCCTTTGTTGTACTGACAGATTCAGAATCATTATCCGAATCAATGTAAGCTTGTCCGTCCGTCTTTATGCTTAATATCTCCATGAATTTTTTGTGTTTGCCTTATTTTAAAAGAAACGTTAGATAAAAAAATTTTAAAATTTTCAAAATTCCTTAACGAAAATGGCTGAGCAATAGTATTTCGATTGGAATTTTGGATTGTGGATCGGCGTATTTTTTGCATCCCAAACCCAAACAACCATTCCTACGAAAAGTCCACCGTTTCTAAAATTTTAGTGCATTAGGATGAGAATTGCCCCACAATACTAACTTGATATAAGAACTAACTGTGCCAAGTTTAGGTGACAGGTCTATTTTTCGTACCCTTCCACATGTAAAGGTTTTTAGCCTTTATATGGCAAAAAGGTTTAGTTTGTAGTATTTTATGGGGAAAATGCTAAGTTTGCACCAGATTAGTTCATACCTTGGACCGGCTCTCATAGACCGGCTTTCAAGATAACGAGGTATAATTTTAATGTATGTTGTCAGGAAAGTGATCTGTATCAGGCGAAGTAGCTTAGGATATTTGGTTGTCGCCTCTGTTCCTTTTACTTGCTTTTTAAATTGCCAATCGCTACGCTACTGTCGTATTGATTCTACCGAAGTTGCGCGATCGTAAACCCATTGATAACGTGAACGTTTCCCTCGATCTTTTAAATGTTTTATATACAGTCTTCCCTCGTATAATATTGTGCTTCTTAAAACTGTTTCCGAGACATAACACGGTACAATAATTACGAATATTATCGGAGGGTTTTGGTAAAACGCCTTTTCAAAAAGTCGAATAAGTGTTGCCCTGAATTTGTTTCAATTGCTTTTAGTTTATCGGTAATAAAAGGAGTTTCACTCAAGTTTGAGAAAAGCACGGTACAAGTTGACCGTAATATACAAGGGCCACCTGCACTTCTATATAATTATAATAAACAAAGGAACATACATCATTCTCCCTTACTAGATATAAATGGATGGAAGGACGACTCTCCTTAGATTTTTCATTTACATTTTTATAAACATTTTTTTCGTTATGCTTCCACCATTCCATCGGGTCCAATATGCTTTATTTAATCAATAAAAAGATTTATATCGACACCTTTTCTTCAACTGCTGTTAAAGCAGTAGTATTAACTGTTGTTGTTATTGTCGTTGTTTCGTTTTTTCATTTTTGTTGTTCAGTATTTCAAGAGAAAACATTGCATCACTCTTTACTATCAACAAATAAATTGTTTTTCATTTTTCATTTCTTATTTTCTTTTTTTTTTTTTGTTATTTATTATATTTTTTTATTATTTATTGTATTCTGTCTATTATTGACTGTTCTCGTTTTGTTGTTGTTACAAGTAAATACAAACTTATAAGCACATACGCAGGCACACCGATAAATTCTTTTAATTTTACCTTTATCGTATGTAATGCATGCAGTTTATCTTATCTGCTTTGTTGTCTTGTATCTGATGCAGACTTTTTATATATGTTTACGTATTATTTTTTTTATTTTTATTGTTATTATTATTATCATTGCTTTTCTTCTTTTTTTTTTTTGGGTAGAAGCAGAAGTAACTGAAAATTCGTTAGTTTAATTTAACACTTAACCCGTTATAAATGTGCAATGGCTGAACAAGTAAAAAGAAGAAGAAAAAACTCTATAGCGAATCACAGGCCGCTATTAAAAACCCTACATCACCCTATTATTATTTACATAAGGACCTTTCTGAATAAGTCCTTCTGTTGGATCGAATAAGCGGCCGAGCCGAACAATTTTCAATAGAGTTCGCTTCTGGGCCAAAATAGGTCGATGTAGCACATTGCATCAAGATATCTCAATAACGCCTTTAGGTTGACCACAATAAAACATGATGGACAGACGGACAGATAATTCTAAATCGTTTCAAATTGTGATTCTGAATGGATCTTTGTAGTAAAAGGTGAGTCTATTTCAAGCGTATGTTTATGTGTTGCATAATAGACTTCTATACTACAAATGGTGTAGGGTATAACAAAATCAATAATTTTACCTGCAACACGAATTTTATTTACTCTAAATTAAGTACCTACCAGACAATAAAATTGTGTTCCGCCCTCTACAAAGAATTCATAGCACAAAGCCATTCAATTCTCTCTCGCTTTTTTTCAATTATATATTGTCCCAATTCTATATAGCCACATAAGTGCTGCCAAGTTTCTGTTTTAAAAGTAGAAAAGATCATGCCAATGCTAAATAAAAACCATATGTAATTTCTTATCTAAAACATTTTCTTAAATTTGAACATTTTTGTAATTTTGCTGCGATAAAGAAGAATAAAATTTCGTCGAATATAGAAAAGAAAAGTAGACGTAATCCGTTCATATTTTAAAATATAAATCAAAGGCGCTTGTAGTCTATAAAATGTATGATATAAAACTGATAACATCTTTATTATATCTTTTAATGCAAGCAAACTCAGTGCGTGTTCTAATCTAAAACAACAGTAGTCTGTCAAAAAATATATTTTTTATTTAGAATTCTTATCACTTTACGCTTCACTTATGGTATAAGTGAACTGAGTTGAATTAAGTTTTATTTATTTATTTATTTTTTATTTTATTATTATTCTTTTTTTTTTGTTTTTGTTTAATGAATAGTACAAACTTAAAGACATGTTACATTACTTTATACTTTGCGAACTCTTTAACTTCGGCAGCAAGGGGATGGAGAAGAAAAGTATAAATCCACTGAAAGCCAAAAAATGGTAACATGACGTTTTCAAATCGCATTACAGAACTTTATCGCTAAGTAACTGTGCTCCCCATCGCTTGTGGAAAAAATGTATTTAGATTGTGCGAGCAAGTGGGACTTGACATAGACATGCATTAGCGATCGATTCAAATTGATTTTTGCCTGCCTTTGAATGTGTCGGTGTGTCTGTCCGTCTCAATGTTTTATGTCTGCCAGTGTATCTTTACGCTTGATCTGCAGGGGCATGGTTCTGGCCAGGAACTTATTCACTTGCACTAGCAGAATAATTTCATACAAACGATTCCGTCGTCTTCGCGGACAACATCGGATCGAATCTGAATATTAAATTAGATCGGACGATCGATCAGACATTGCTATCCTTACCCTATCCTTATATTGTTGTTTCTCCCTCCTTACTCCATCCTTACCCTTTTCACACTCCTTTCCTACTCTACTCTTACTCTATCCTTACTCCATCCTCACTCCTATTTTACTCTATTGTTATTCTATTCTTACTCTATCCTAACTCCAACCTCACGTTTTCCCCGCCCTATCTTTATGTAATGTCTTACAATTAGATAGTTCCTTGACATCACGGCTTACTGGTAAACACGGAAAAGTGCATATCTTGAGCCTAAGTGAAGACCGATGTAATACCTTATAGCCGTCTATAAAGTGCAATTGAAAAGCGAAAGGCCCTCATACGTATAAGAAGCGAACCTAGTGGCGATTATAATTCGATTGATAAAATAAATGATAGAGGAAATAAATAATTTGACGCTACGTTGATGGCGGGAAAAATGCGACACAATTTTACAAAACATTTGTGCAAATACAACAAAAAAAAATGTTTTTCCAACTATCGTACATTTACCGTTGTAAATGCTATTTGCATTGTAACTACCTGGAATTGGAAACTGTTGTGCATATGTACGTGTGCGTATGCAAATATATCAGCAAAAAAAGCGAAAAAAAATTCCCTTCACTTGAAAAGATAAGCAATAAACAACATACCATCATCATCAAAAAATTTTCAATAAAACATTTAACTGATATTTATGCATATCTTGAGCGGATGTGTACAAAGAAAATATGGATTCGTTAGATATGCAAAAAGGAACAAAAAGCTTAAAACTGATCAATAACAAAATTCACCGCTTAACACGTGTAAGCAAACTGACTCTGTCTGTCTGTTTATTAGCTAAAGCTAAAGCAAGAAAAATATATATAATATAAAAAGCATATGTTTATATGTATATACAAACATACATAGAAGCATGTCTATATCTATATAAAAATGTATGTAATTAACTGTAATCAATAAATCAGTGAAAAGAGAAAATGAAGAAAGGGTTTCGGGTTTTTTATTTCATCTTAATTACTACAATTCAAAGTGGTTTTTGTTCGTTACCTACAAGAGACCTGGCTTTGTTTTATAATTAATTTCAACCGCATCTCTAGATGAGGTTGTAAAGATTTCATTTTTTTACGAAATTTAATTTTATTTACGAAAAGAAGTAAATTCATAACAAAGAATGCGGTTAGCGAGCGGTTAAGTGGTTTAAATCTGTAAAATCGATCTGACAAAGCTCTCTAGAATAGTTTAACATTTCTACAACAATAACACAATCCTAATAATAATAAAAATAAAGAAAAACTTCATTGGCATCTCTGCCGCGCTCTCAAACATTTACCTATACTCACTCATCGATCTGTATATAAATCAATACATTTTATAGATTTTTCCCTCCTTTCAAGTTCATGCAAAGTTTACGTTTTCCGCGTCCTGTATTTTCTGCCCTCCCTCTAGTTTCTTTCTACGCGTTGTAAGTTGTGTTTTCAAACCACTACACAGGCACGCGCCAAACTTTAAAATGCATTATTATTACTACTACTACTATTATTATTAGTATTACTACTACGATCGTTTTGCTTACTATAGCTTATGGCACATAGTAGTATAACAACATTCCAACGTTGCTTTACATATATGCATAACAAAGTATATATAGTTTTGTGTATCTGCTGAAAACACATAAGCGCTTACAGGGTTTTTGTTTCGTATATAGGTTTACAGCTTCACTCTTTCTCTCGCTCTCTACATTTGTGCTCATACACACACACACACAAACACACAGATACATAGAGTAATATATGCATACATATATATATATATATGCGCATAGATATGTATATGGATGCATTAGATTTGTCTATCTCAACATCTGTGGGCTTTCGAAGAATAAATTCAAATAATAATAAGAAGTACATAAGAAAAGTATTTATTTACAAATGTTTCTTTTCTTTTGTAGATTGAAAGCAGATAGGAAACATCGTGTATGTGTCTAAAGCAAAACTTTAACGGTTACATGATGTATCGCGAATGTGACAAATTGTTTTTATTGTCATTTACTTGAAATTATTTTTGTAGAAAAAAAATAGACAAATTAAATACACATATATACGCCTTAAAACGAATCTGGAATACGTACCCGCCCGTCAGTCAGCTCAAGCCATTTTAGATATATCGCATCACTCAAACAGTTTCCAGTCTTATACGTATATGGCAACATTGCCGACAGATGCATACGTTTTCTGGACACTACCGTAAGCCATTGCATTTACACACTAATGCTCGAGATGGATTAAATCTAATTTTCCTACGAAGCTCAATTTAAAAATCCTAAGGTTCTCACATATACATGGAACAAGGCAGGTAATCGATACAGATCCAAGCAATTTGATGTTCGCAAACTAGCGTTAGTCCTTACGTCATAATATTTTTATTTTATAATTATTTTTTTCAATATTGGAAATTGTTTTTCTTTTTTTGTATCCAAGGCTTGCTTTCCATATACCTATTACTTTAATAGCAATGCGCATCAAGCCTTTATCCTTTAAAGCTTGAAGGGATCATATAGTAATTACCGGTTGGACATGCAAAACTTAAAATACCTCAGACATACCACAAAATGTGCCTATTATCAAGCTAAGTAAGGCTCAGAGATGAGATTTTGCCGCGTCTGTCTTTTCTTCTATTCCATCTGCTTAGCTGTTTACCGATTTGTTTGCTTTTCACTGAGACATTTTAATATATGTTAATCTTAGTAGAAGTGCATATTGCGGTTATAAAACTAATGTATATATAATATATATATATATATATGATATACATGTATGTATGTATATATAATACACATAAGCAGAGGCGCTTGCTTTCGAATTAAGTGCATTTACAAATTGGTTTGCGTTGCTTTCATGAATATCGGATATCATTTATATCATGGCTACGAACGTATTTGCTCTCATATATTAATATTATGAAGGTAATGCCGTAACTAGAATTATTGCTTTTCTTTGTTTTATTTACCTCTCTTTAAAATCTAAAGAAAATTAATTAGTACTGTAAGGCAGCTCTATAAGTGGATTGATCTTAAAAACTATATTACTAATAAACTTAAAGGGAAACTTCAGGAACACAATCAGCACTACCGTTCACATTACTCTCGCGTTCATCCTACTCTCGTTCCAGCCAATGTCGGGAGTATCAAGATCAAACCATTTGCAAGAATTTCTCCTTAGTCGTACTATTGAAACGCATCAACCTCCTCCTCCTACTTGAAATTGTTGACAAAATCTCGCTATTTCTATATCTCGCATATAGAGAAATGGGAAAAGCTTTCACGTATTATGAGACTTATATCCGGAGCTTCTAACCCTATGTAAATCTTGAAAGCACTTGAAGATCAGGCGGACAGACAAGCTTAGAATTATTTTCTAAATCGATCGGTATAATAAAGGGTGCGTCGATTTCAAGTCCTTCTGGGTGTTGCATACATCTGCACAAACTTAATATTCGGTTGTACCACAAACGGTGTAGGGTATAAACACATTAAAAAGGACTTTGCTCGGCCGGTGTTTCTTCTTCCGCTAGAGCTAGAGCTAACGAATCTGTTATTACGCACACTTTGCATTCTTCGAATTATTTCAGCCAGAAATGGTTCGTTTGCCTGAAGAACATATTGACTTCAATCAACTTGTTGGCTATAAGGCAATTAAGGATTTATAGCTCTCTCTCTTTCTCTCTCTCTCTCTATGTAGGGTGGATTTAAACTGAATTATATATTTTCTTTTCCTGAATAGTAAATGTCGAGCTTTGCGGCGAATAGCTTAACACTAAAGGTTTAAAAATATTCCTATCATATATTATCGCCATTTAGATTTTGTTACCCCCATCGTGGGCAACAAAAGCACTTATCTTACCGATGGTTTTCCGTTTCTAAAGTTTCTCATGTAGAATTTACGTCTTTGGCGTTTATTTGACGCTTAATGCTCACTAGTTTTAATAGATGTTTCGATGATATGTAACAACACATCAAATGAAAAATGCGTAGTAAGTCACTCTCAGGTTCGTTAAGTTAATTTTTGGTAGAAAGAAGCTAACACAAAGCTTGGCTTTCTTCTGTATCTTTTGTCCTAAATCGAGTTACTTTTGCTGCGCAATTGCGAAGAAATACGAACTTTATTTCTATCTAAGGTAATAAATATCTAAAATGTTAACACGTAAATGATATAAAGATTTCGTGTTAATTGTTTCTTAAGACAATAAATGCGACTACTTGTTAAGAGAGTTTCTTTATATCCAAAAGAATTAAAGAAATTCAAACGTTTAATTGCCAAACTCTATTCAGTTTATATGCGAATGATTTTAGTAAAATTTGCTCAATAAAACTATTGATAAAATCTTTTCACATTCAGGCGAAAAGTATTTCAATTCTGCGAACAACAAATTATGTTTGGCTAAGTGGGTTTTATATTCATATATATATTAACGACACAAGCGATTGTAAGTAATCCCAAGTCCTGACTTGGTTCACTTGCTAATATAAAATTGACAAGAACGAGCCATCTTTAATTTTCTCATAGCGATAAAAGACATCTTCTAAAGGTTTTGATTCACCAATTCCTGTAGCTCCTTTTTTTCAAATTTTCAAGTCAGCAAAGGGAAAACTTGCTTTGAGTAAATAAATTACACCTAAAGCACTCTACTCAGCATTTAAAATTCCAATACAGCAATGAAGAAATTAACTTTAAGTAAGTGGGGTGCAAGTAAAATGGTCTCTGATTAAATTTTCAATTCGGAAAAAGAATTAACTTCCTACGACCTCTGATTCGCTTACTAATTCGGTTTTTCATTTCAGCAAAGGGAAGTTAACTTTACATAAATGAAGCACAAGTAAAACGGTCTCCGATTCTATTCAGCTATTAAATTATCAATTCAGCCAAAGAGAGAAGAACATCCTACTGCTTCGGATTCGCTAGCAGGTTTGCAATTTTTAAGTCAGAGAAAGAGGAATTATAGTTGCAAATAGATAAGTTACTAGTAATATGAACTTTGATCTAAAGACAAGTTTAAAATTTTCAATTTTCCCAGGGGAAGATTGAGTTCAACTAAATATTAATCTTTTAGGAATATTCAGCTTTTAAAAGCAAAGATGAAATTAGTTTCAAACGAAAACATAATGAAAAAGGTGTCTCTTATCAAACTACTTTCATATACGTAATGCAGTCTTAAAGATTTTAAGGCTTTAAAGCTTTAGATAAACTTGTCCCATATCAGTGCAACGCCCTCCTGCACCTAGCCCTAAGCTTGGAGTGCCTTATAAATCGCTGTTAAACAAAGATAGCGTTAACCTTATACTTATACTTGTAGTCCCTTGGAAGTGCCCATTAAGGAAAGAGAATATTAGCTGTAAGTAAACAGGAGTCCTTTATATATATTCAGCTCTTGAAATTTGAATTCGGCAACGAGGAAATTAACTTTAAATAAATAACTTACAGACAAAGCCGCGGAAAATCGGATTCGATATTTACTATATAAAATTATTAGCAAATGGGAACGCAGTGTCCTCAGCTAAACTAAAGCTCATGTCAGGGAATTAAAGATTTAAAATGCAACGCTAACACCGTAAGTTTTGTTTTATTTGATAAATTTAACAATAAAGCTAAAAAAGGAAAAAATTTATATTAATTTCTCTTTAAGCCTAGAAATTCCGCATTCAGCGTCTAAATTACTTCGATTATTTATTTGCTGCATTATTAACATTGAAAATGTGAAAATATTTCAATAGAGCCAGCGCTTGGAACGAATATATTCATTTTCTTCTTCTTCTTCTTCTTCTTCTTTTTCTTCTGTTTTTCTGTTTTTTTTCTTTTTTTTTTTTTCTAAACATAATGAGTTTTCATTTTTCATCATAAAAGATTATAAAATATATTTGTAATTAGAAAAATTAAATCCACTTAATGATCATTGACTATACGAGTAATAACTGTATTTACTGGTCATTTGCTAAAACCTCAAAAACTATAAATCTTGACTTGAAAGAATGAAAAATGAAGAATGTTTATTAATAAAAAAAAAATAAATAAATATAAAATATAAAAATAAACTTCTTTAAGAAAATCTTTTAAGCATTAAAATCAAGTAAATTATTACTGCACACACACACACACACATGCACATACAAACATTTGTGCATGCATTCGTTAGTAAGTTTACAACAACTAAAATACAGGTTTTATATAACTGTTCAACAATCGTTTGCTAAATATGTATAAAATCTTTAGAAAAAGCAGAAAAAGAGATGATAGAGAGAGAGAAAACGAGAGAAAGAGAGTAAAAGAGGAAAATTTAAGCTTTCAAGATATAATCTCCTTGAATTATTTCATTTGCCGATTGTTATATTTCTCTTTAAGCATGCGTTAAACAAATAAATAAAAAGAAAAGAAAATTGTTTTCGCCGTAGGGCGAATCTTGAATACCGAACGATTACAGCAAATATGGAAATGGCAAAAGTCTTCTGTTTATATCCTACACTACTTGCAACGTATGAAACACCCAAGAGGACTTGAGATTGATCCACCGTTCATTATATTCATATAAGCGTGTCTCTCCGCCCGTCCGGCTTGTTTTCTTTTCTTCTTCAACCTACAGGTCGCAATTTTTGAGATATTCTGTTGGTGCTGAAGGACGAACGCCATTGAAAATAGTTCAGATCAGATCAATTTTTCAACCACTTTCAATGTAAGACTTTATTTTGAAAAGTTATAGGAATAATTGAATTAAGTGAAGTGCTGTCGAGTGTTTAATGGTGAGCGGCGTCCCGCTATGGTGTTTTTACTTATTTTCAATTATTGTCATATTGTTAATCTTACTGAGGCTTTTTTTATGCAAAATATTTAGATGAATTTGCATAAATAAATCTGTTACGGCTATCTCTACTTCCACTAGATTGATTTTCAAACGTAAGCGGGTGGACACGAGGATATGGTTTTGTCGCCTTAATATTTATTCTTTAAGAATATCACAAATCTATATAAATCTCAAGTATTCTTCTAGCACACGTACGACTGTCGTATTGTGATGCAGTGAGAAACCTGTTCTGCGGCCTAAAAGATCTATGGTACTCACCCATGGCCCTAATCCTTCAACTTCCCTGGTTTAGGATTTTTAAGAAGCCCGCCACCTTCTGACATTCGAAGCGCCTTACGGAGTTCGGCGTTATGGAACGTTCACGAAACACCTGGTATCTGATTCTGCGAGTGGCCGTGCGTTTGCACAGCAAGTGATACGGCGCTTCCTTTGCGCTTTCGCATAATTTGCATGAATCGGTGCGGGTATCTCGGACCCATATTTTTCAGACGGGACCTCAGGGAAGTGTGACCCTTGTGGGAGGCAGCTGCAATGTGCGACATGTTACAAACATGACGAGTAATAAATCCGTCCCTATGCTTTGTTTGTGATTGAGAAAAAAAAGAAAAAAATATCAATAATTTTTTAACAAAAGCAATAATAATAACAACAATAACAGTTTATCAGAGCTTATTTACAACAACTGCATGTGAAAGCCAAAGTGTTTGTTTTTTCTTTTTTTCTTTATATTACCTGAATTAATAGGTGTTTCAGATTTTAATGAGTGGGCGTTAGAGCGCTGCATAGTATAATAACAAAGACAAAAACCCAGAAACAAAATCCCACTTATATTCTTTGGCAATGACAATGTTTGCTTATACAATATTATTGTTATTGTTGTTGTTGTTGTTGTTATTATTATTATTATTATTATTGTTGTTATCGTTCTTTACAATACTAATATAAAAACACAATGTTGTCATATATTTCTCTCGATGTTAATTAATAAAAATTAAGAAAAAAAAACAAATCAGATAATATTTCTCAGAAATACTTTGATTTGAGTTTGCTCTGATCTCATTGCAATAATTTGTTCAATATACAATGCGTATGTTTGTGTGTTTGCATACCTATATATATGCGCATCTTAATCCGTACATATAGGATCCTCTGCGGTCTACGGGCTCTTTCCTGATGGCCATTCGACTATAGTTCAACATATCACCAAAAGATATTCATCAATTAATGCGCAATTCTGCCGTAGAACATAGACGTACAAATAAAATTTCATATCATAATCGTGCTTTACCCTTTAGCTGCACTTTTCTTTCTTTTCTTTTATTTTCTTTATTTTTGTTTTTGTTTTGGCCGCGGTTACCTTTGCTTAATGCAGTACTGAACATCGTTATATAGCTTCAGCGAGCATTTAGGTTTATTGTCAGATGAATAAACGTGAGGCACGATTTTTATGGTAAAATTATCAAGAAGTTGAGTTCTTTAGCACGACACCAAACCCAATCGCTATAGCAACAATAAAATCAAATAATATCTAAAACAGAGAGAGAGGGAGAGAGACTTTTTAGAAACAGTAAAAAAAAGAGTTCATGTCCAAGTTAGTTGTTGCTGTATTGTTAAAGCATAAAGTAAACACAACACAAATTGCTTTGATTATTTCTGATATGAAAAAAGCAGCAAAAAGGAGGGGATGCTGACCAACATAAACAATTTTGTATTCAAGTTACAACAATAATAACAGTAACAACAACTGGGCAACTTGGTCCTCCAGTTTATGTTAAAGTTTATTGCGAATTAATTAAAATTATCACGTCTTTGTCTGTTTGCGTTATTTTTTTTTTTTTTTTAAGTCTTAATACCTTTCTTTTTGTTGCTATTATTAATGAATTGATTTTAAAATGTCAATCGTTAGCTCGTGCTTATGAAATTTCATTCGTTTATTTGTTATATTCGTTCGTTAGTTAATGAGATGAATTTTTTATTATTAATCAGTATTTTTTTTGTTTTGAAAACTGCTGTTATTTACAGCAGTAAGCGTATTAGATATTTTTAAAATCATAATGAATTATTTATTTTACATTTTAAGAGATTTTAATGATCAAGCATTAAATTCAAAGAAAAACCCCCTAATAGTAGCTCGTGCTTTAGAAAAAAAAAAAAAAAAAAATTTCTACTAAGTGATTAAAATAAAATATTAATGTTATAAAAACATTTGTAGAGTGCGTTTGTGTGTGTGTATGGGGTTTTTTCTTATTTTATTTTACCAAATACAGGGATTTTATTTAAGGTATATTACACTTACTCGGCACTTCACAATGTGTTAACTATTTTCAAGTTTTTTGCTTAAGTCTTTTATATTTGAACTCTTGCACATGCAGCCAAGTAAAGCCAGTTAAGAAAATACATGAAATTTTCTTTGAATTCAGTAAAGTAAAAACGATCATCAGTTAAGATCTTCTTTACAGCAAGACGAAGGTTACGCTTCACTCAGCTGGGTAGCCAGCCATTAACATTCTTTGAGAACGCTTTGCGCTTAATTGATTGTTTAACTTTTCTTAAAGGCACATTAAGTTTTTTATGAATAGTTTATGGTTGAATATATTATAGTTATACGTGGTACACAAACTTTGTCTAGAACTTTTCAAATCTTCATACACCTCTTCAAATACTTCATAACGGCGTGAAAGTGGTAAAAATGCTATAAAGATTTCGAATATTAATGTACTTCACCCGCTTTCACAATTGGATGGATTATCCGCATTAAAAACCAATTTTGAATCAAGGATTTTAGAAACTGCTTGCAATCTCTACCTTTGATCAAGCTTCTCCGTAAAGTTGTTTTCAGGAAAGTTTTCTTCATTAAAGGATATACCGGAAATTTCCCTTTCTTAAGCCCTGCTTTAATCGTATAAAAATTGCTTATCAGTGAGGAAAATTTTAAATAATCCAAAAAGGAATTTCCTAAATATTGTCGCTGAACTACGGTTAACTTGTCGAGGATAAACAATAATAAGACGTCCCTCGAAGTATTCTAAATATTTTAAATAATTCTAGGGCAACACGAATAAGAGAAAAAACAAATGTTTCTTCTGAATTGGCATTTGAAACTCCTAGCACGTTTTTCTCGAAACCATCATAGTACCACTGATTCGTTTCTCGGATTCATAATAAAATCCATTTGCTAAACATCGCGAGATTTCGCGAAAATTCGACCGATTTCTGACTGAGCATTGTACTCATTTTTTTTTTAACAGAACTTTCAACAAAGTCGCACACAACATGCTAGAACTGGAGTCACATTTTTAGAAAACTTTAGATGAAAATTTGCGATCCATTGCGGTATGACTACTTAAGAAAACAACGTTCTTTTACGAAAGCTACGACGCCTCGATTTATGTATGTAAAAACTCTTTTCAGAATGACTTCCAAAGTGAACGATTAATAACAAAATTAGTGCTCTAAATGTAGCCCAATGGCAGACTTACTTAAGACCATAAAGAGTTCGATGTAGCTCAATAACAAGATTGCTTGGACTGATATGTGTTTAAATTAAGGCTCTTGGCAACCTCATTTAGGACAATAAAAATGCGTAAAGGTGTTGTTAAAATTTATTTAATATAGTAAAGAAGTGAAAACATTACAGTAGGACGTGGTCTACCATTAAATAGCCTGCACTGCTTCGCTTAATACAATTATTCATTTAATGATTTCTCAACAGAAGGTTCTCTGTGGGGAGCGGTCGTAAAAGTTATTCGATTCGAACTATTTTCAATGAGCCAAGATACGTTAACGTGCTAAATTTCATTAAAATGTCTCACGAATTTCGGGCTAAACACAAGAAAACAAGACGAAAAAATAGACAGACAAGCTTAAATACAGGAAGTTATTCTGAATCGATCAGTATAATAAAAGAAGGGTCTATTTCAAGTCCTTCCGGGTGTTGCAAACATCCGCACAAACTTAATATACCCTTGTCTTAAAACTAGAAATAAATTATACACTTGTGCTTGCTCATTGAACGCAAGCTGCAAGAAAAATTATAATCGAAATTAAATGATAAACAGTAGGCAAAGTGTAGTAGGCAAAGTTAAAAAACGCTAGTTAGGACTGTCAATAGGTGTAACATACATAACAAAAAGCTTAAGATTAGACCAGTAAGAAGATCGCAAGGCGCGATATAACCTTGAATTATGGTCCTTAGCAGGCGCATTTAGGTTAATAAATATTTGAAGCTGTGCTAGTAATAGGGTCAGACTTTACATTTACATTTGCTTGAGCAAAAAATAAAACCATGAGCGCAGTAATAATTTCGTTATCAATGGAGAAGAAGCTTTACGCTTTATTGGTAGATTATATAACCCCAGATTTATTAGAATTCTTAGGCTATAGAAAGTCAAAATCTATTCTTTGCTTTTTTTCCAAAAGCCAGATCTCTTCATTAATTTCTAAGATGTCAAACTTTTCTATCCTTAAAGAAGTGGATAGCATGACGTTGGTCTACTTGTCTCATGAAATTCAGTTAAAAGTTGGTCTATCTGTACTAAGTAAATTCTTTGTAAACGTTTGTGAACCGAAGTAAACGAGGGAGAGATTTATCTAAAATAAAATAATTTGTTAACCAAAGTAGACGTCGTCTTAAAAGGTTAGAATACCTTTACAAAGTAGTGTTTTTTCTTTCTGTAAAAATTTCATATCTTTTATTTTTTAACTAATTTTCGATGAATTGGTTTGTAATTAATAACTAATTTACACGATTTTCAATGAATTTGCGAACCTGTTTAAAAGCACCAGTCGATTGCAGTTCATAAATATCTCATTTCTATGTAATTTTCTGTAGCGTTTAAAATCAAAAACAAGAAAAATCCCCAGCGAAGTATTGCGGTAAACTATACTTTACATTCTGTTTAACACAGGCAGAAATAGGTAACGTGTGCCCTATAAATTGTACTTATGTTCTTGGCAAGCAAATGCCTGTTTTTTCGGGGGGGAATTACCAAAAAAGGATAAATAAAATAAAAATACGGAAGCTATCACGCGTTGATAGGTTAAATGAAATGTACGCTCTCTTCCAGAAATCCAAAAAGAGGTTTAAAGAAAGAGGCTATAATTCAGCATATGCCAGTTCATTCAATGGCAGCAGTCGGCAGCAGCAAAGGATAGATCGGTGTTCCTAAGTTCACGCGATTGATGAGGCATAGCTGATTTAGTTTCTCGTTTGGAATTGAATTCTATACGAACAACTTATCAACAAGGTGACTACCAAGCCTCTCAATTCTTGAAAACCGTTTGCAATTTTACACTCTCTCATATTCATTATGAACCTGCACGACGTCAATCAACCCTGAAATGGGCCAAACTTGGCTGTCCAACTCCGAAACAAAGAAATTGATCGAGATTGATGGGCGGCAACAACTTACAGCATCAATTGTTCGAAGTAGGAGAACATGTTGTTTGTTGAAACCGCAGGAGAAAAACTCTTATTCCTCTGAGACCATTCTGCATAGCTTAACATTAGGTACTTATACAATATAAAAATCACGTTGATTTGTCAATAATCATTTTACATCTATATGGTATCCTACGCTCTTAATGAGCGACGTCTTATATAGCGATGTTCACCAGAGACTATTTTTTTATTTTGCTCGTATAAAAATGAATTATTTGTTCGTATAAAAATGAACGAACATTTAAATTTCTTAAACAATTTAAACAGAAAAACTGTTTTCACAAAACAGTTCGTCTTGGTCTTACGGTTCAACATTAATGAGAGACTTACTGAAAACTGACCATTTGCGGTTAACTTAAAGTGCTTGAGCCAAAAACTTTTCTAACAGAAATATTTATTTCCATGCTGGCCACAATAACCTAAAGTGTTAACTATAAACATTACCGCTGTTCGAAAATGCATTGAAGAGAGTCCATCAACTGAAGCCCTACTCTGCTGAAAAATTCAAATTTAAGGCCACGGTTTTGTGGCGACTAAGCATAATGCACAGTCCCTTCGAATTTGGACGAAATTCGCTTAACACAAGGGTTTCGTCTATAAGACTATTTTGAGGCTAGTAAGCCGACGATAAGGCGTTTTAACGTTTTCCTCAATAGCGTAATTTGTTGTTTACTTTCGCTTTTGCTCTTCAGCTGCGTTTTTCGGCGAACGTTTTCTATTAAATTTCCGTCAATAACTTATGAATCAAAGCTAAAGCGTCAACAGCTTGCTTGAGTTAACAAAATACGAACAAAAATTTAAATTTAAGGCTACGGTTTTGTGGTGACTA